>UESW01000106.1:0-89324 GCA_900491605.1 Calamus simplicifolius
TTGTTGTTCTGCAAATATTTGAATAGTAAGTTCTGAAGGATGGTGGCATTTCAAAATTGCAATAGTTGAATTTATGATGTCATATTTGCAAACCATGTATTCAATAGCTTGATCTATTTCTTCTCCCTTTATCTTTAATATTTCATAATAAACATTATACCTTTGGTTAGTGCTAATCATTACACATCAAATCTTCCTAAGTACAAGATTATCCTTTACTTTTAGTGTACAATTTACTTTTGAGAGCTTATTCCTTGCTTAATTTGTTTCTTGGTTCCAGTGTTTGGGTGAGCATGCTTTAGAAAAATGTACCTTTATAGATTTAGGTGAATGTCCTGGAATCATTATTTTTTAATTTATTTACTGCTTAAATTAGATATAGATATGTTGTTGAAGTGAAAATGGGGTCATGATTTCAAGTGCTAGTGGGATGTCTCATTGGACGCTGGGATAGGGTACTACCCTATGTTGGCATAGGACCGTTCCGCCTAGTGCTGATCAAATGCCAAGCTAGCTTGGTCTATGTATTGGTAACTAGGACCAATGCTCATGCCTAGGCCCCGCCTGCCCATTGGGCCTATATTTTTTGACTAGGCTCAGCCCTATCCCAAGCTCAAATTCTCTTCCCCTCATTTAAGATTTAATTAGGGCTTTTTTAATGCTCAAGCCTGCAAAATTTTAGGCTAGGTTGGATGGGCTACTTGGCCCATGATCAGCTCTCTCTCTCTCTTCATACACACATGTATATATTCTCAACTAGGTGCGGGTCATGTTAGGCACTTTTTTTTTAAAAAATATCTAGACCTGACCCTTGTTTTAGAACAGACCTTTTTTTTATTTTTGTCCTATCTTGTCCCACGAACCTAATTTTAGTGCCTAAGCCTGTAAAATTATGGGTTGGATGGGCTGGATGAGTCATTTGGCCTTGGGATTAACTCTAGTTCCCCATTATCCCTGCATCCTAATCAATATATCCTAAAACATCCTTTGTCCCAAGGGTCGGGATAGGGCGGGACAAGGACACATCTCATTCCATGGAAAGATCGTGGCGACACCACCCCTTATGAATATTATCAAACTAATTACTAAGCACCTTGTTAGAAGATATGTTATCAAATCTTCTAAAGAGAACCCAATGGCTGAGATTGAAATTGAGTTTTAGAACCTTGATTTATATCAAATTTTTGGTTCTTCACCATTATTTCTTTTTTTAAAAAATATTGTTGTATTGTATTTATGTGATAGACGTATTTTCTGTGAAGCCTTATTTTTCACACTTACATTTTGCTTTGTGTTGTTTGTTTGATAAATCATTCTCACATTTTCATTTGGCTCCATAAATTGGTTAAAAGAATTGCATCTCTTTTATTTTTTCACATAACTGTACTTTGTTGCTGATATTGGTTGTCTTGATAGCAGAAAGAGGATGTTCACCATTCAATAATATCTGATCTTCAAAATGGTAATTCAGAGACAAGAAGGCAGTTTGCTGTCTATTGCTTAAAGGTGCATCAGTGGTCTTAACATTCTTTATATTGTAAACAGCTTCTGTTTCTGGTATTGATTTTTTTTTTTTTTTAACTGTGTACTGCAAATTATACTTTACTGCAAATAAAAATTAATTTTTGAAGTGGAAAATCTAATTTTCATCTCATATCATTCAAACCCTTTCTTAGTAGTTGACTGGGCAGAGCTAGGTGCTCTTATTCTATGATGGTAGGGATGATTGCTTCCATTACTAAAAGATACCAAATTCTCCTTTAGGTGCTTCAATTGCAGTATAGGTAGAAGAAGCTGGTATGAAAAAACCTCTATATAAGGTTCGAAATGGTGAACTAACTTGGACCATTTGGGACTTAAAAGGCCACCTTGGATGTTAACATAAACTTTGACCTCCTCTTGATTTTGTCAATCTTTTTTTGTTCAAAAACCGTACTGACAGGCTAATTCAACCTCAATGTCAGCTTATTATGTTTTATTGACATATCATGACACAAAAGTTGACCCTTTTGCTTTCATCATCTTACATCATTCATGGATAAAATAACTGTTATTCAAATAAAAAACTCCATTGTTTATTTTGGGTTTATGGGTTTACAAAAGGGCTAGGATTGAAATGTAGCAGGTAAAATGCCAAGGAAAATATAGCATATTAGAAGCATGGTTCAGACTGGCTTAAAGAATTTGAGGTTTTGCCATAAGAATCAGATTCAATTTCTTATGTGCCACTATTCCACTTGATTCACTTGTATCAAGCGACTCCTCTTTCATCCCGTTAGGCAACTCCCAGTCAAAATGATGCAACAAATTGGCAATAGCAAGCTCGATTTATTTGTTTTTTTGTTTTTTTCCTGTAGATTTGCAGAATATTATGATTAATCTATTCGTATTGGTCCATCTTGTCTTTTAATCAGCTAAGAAGATTGCTTTGTTTTTAATGGTTCTGTATGTTGCTTTATCGATGGCTTCATAAGATATTAATTCTGAAATAGATTAAGTGTTACTTATTTCAGTTCCACATATGCACTTACTGGTCTTCCCTTTTAACCTGCTATGGATAGTCCTCAAACATGTACTTGTCTTCAATCCGTGAGATGATCTGAATTACTTGATTGAACTAGGAACGGAGGCATCATTGCTTGCATCAAGAAAAGTCAGTTCATGACATAGAGCAAGTGTTGACATGCACATGCTTGTGTGGATAAGTTTGTATGCATGTGTATATTTATTATGACTGCAAATTTGTATATATTGTTTAAGTTTATATGTATTCAACTACAAGTATACATTATTCCAATAACTTTTCTTATTACCACAAGGTGACTACTGTTCTGTTGGCCCGGATTTTAACATGGTATTATGTCCTAGGTAGTGTTCAAGATCTACCAGTGCTAAATTTTTCTCAAAAGTGCATCATCATTGAGGATATAAAAAAGACAACAAAGAAACGCCATAACAATGAAATTGGTAAATGTGTCAACAAAGGATGTCTTACCAAAATGTTAGCTCTTGTAACTGATTTTGTTTTCGGATGCATCTATCAGTGGTTCAGTAACATTATAGCATCCATTGTTTGTGACCAGCTTATGCACTACAGAAAGGAAAGGAAGGCAAAATTAAAATGTAAATACACAAACAAACAAGCAGATAAGATGATGTTGAAATGCACAATTACATTAGTTTAAATATCATGAACATTTATTTATGTGATGCAAAATACAACTCCAAGCTTCAGTCAAGAGAATTGTCCGAGCATGTATCTCAACTCCTCATAGTATTGTGGTCGTCTGAGGATCAGATGACTGGTACGTCGGAGTAACTTGGCCTCATGGTATTCTCCTGTGGTCTGTGGTGCCCCCGTTCAGTAGCCTTATCCGTTTTCGGTAGGGCATGGCCTTGCTTTCTTCTCCTTTGGTTAAACATGTTGCCATTCGTCTTCCATCCATCACATCTTCCACGGGTTGTCAGGAAACTTATTTGACTCGAATGATATCTCCCATTAGCCTCTCCTGGACCATGGCTCCTTTATCTCAAGCAAAAAAAAAAAAGGTAAGAAACTCTCGCCAGCCTTCGAGCATTCCGCTAGCCTGGCGTTCGCAAAACGCCAGCCTTTCTTACCTTGCGAGCGTTCCGGCGTTCGCTGGCAACTTGCAAGCGTTCCGCCAGCATTGCATTCGCAGAACGCTCGCCAGCCTTTCTTTCCTTGCGAGCGTTCCGTTCACGAAACGCTCGCCAGCCTGGCGAGCGTCCATCCCGTGAAAGATATTCGATTCTATATTTGGATTGTTTTCCCAGATAGGAATTCTTTAACACATGGACTCCATTAAAGTATTTGAAAGGGAAGCAGACCTGCTCACCTCCATTAAAGCAGTGGTCCAGACTCCTAACTTTGACAGGGATGGAGCATCTACACTTTGATATCATTGTTGACCAGTTTCCCCAAGGCTGGCTCTGCGTCATTCTTGATTGAGTGCAACTTGCGGCACACCGCACAAAATGATTTAAATAAAATGTACATACCTTATTCTATACAACCATATATATATATATATATATATATATATATATATATATATAGGGTTTTTCTTTTAATTGATAGTTAATGGTCCAAAAGTTTAACCATTAACATTAAGTCACTAATTATAATATTTGATTAAATTAAATTTTAAGCCATAACATTTGATATTTGATGGGAGTACCATTGAAAGTTATATATATATATATATATATATATATATATCAATTGGTCCTCAAGTTATTTGCTGCATAGGAAATAAGGTTAAGAAAGAGAAATCAATTGTTTTTATCAAAACTTAATCAGATTCAAAACTAAATCTACTATTACGATAAATTTTGCATTAAGTAAGTATTTTTATATTTAATTTTATATAATAAATTATTTATTAAAGATCCTGTATGCTAAGAACGCTCAATCGTCCATTTAAAATAGTTAATTTTTTTTATTTTTTTAGCCTTTTTAATTTAACACTTTTTTTTTAATAAATACCGACAAGTCATAACGGCGCTAGACCCAAGTTGCAGCAAAATGATGCCTTTAGCTGCTTCATTGTTTCATTGGTTTCCACAACAATCCCTTTTGATCAACGCTTTCATCCTCACCTTGACCTTGTTTTTCTTCTTCTTCTTTTTTGGCCAAAACAAAGTTACGCAATCAAAGAAGAGGAAGCTCATGTCGCTTCCTACCCAGCCGAGGCTTCCTCTCCTCGGCAACCTTCACCAACTTGGCTCTCTCGCACACCACTCCTTGCGGTCACTCTCCGAGAAGTATGGCCCTCTGATGCTCTTGTACTTTGGCAGCATTCCCACTGTAATTGTCTCCTCAAGCAGCTCAGGAGGTCATGAAGACCCGTGACTTCGCCTTTGCAAGCAGGCCGAAGTCGAGCATGGCTGATGGGCTTTTATACAACTCCCGCGATATCGCCACCTCACCCTATGGTGAGTATTGGCGGCACGTGAGGCGAATCTGTGTCATCCACCTACTAGGTCTCAAGAGGGTGTAGTCTTTTTGTTCTATTAGAGAAGAGGAAGTGGTCCTAATGATCGATAATATTCGTTGTGCCGCTTCCAATATGCAACTTGTGAATCTTAGCGAGTTGGCGGCCACTTTAACCAATTACATAACCAACATAGTAGTATTGGGGAGGAAGTATTCTAAGGAGCTGGATAGCGGCACAACGTTTCGAGAAATGCTCACAGAGTTCGGAGAATTGCTTGGAACGTTCCCTGTGGGGGACTTCATTCCACGGTTGCACTGGGTTGATTCGTGGAGAGGCCTGGATGCAAGGGTGAAGAACAACTTCCAACAAATGGATTCTTTCATTGAGAAAGTAATAGAGGACCATCTCCATCTTAAGAATGACACAAGTGATGGTAGCAAGGATAACAAATGGATTCTTTCATTAAGAAAGTAATAGAGGAACATCTCCATCTTAAGAATGACACAAGTGATGGTAGCAAGGATAGCGGCGACTTCGTTGATATTCTGCTCTCCCTTCGCAACGAGAAGGATGACAGCGTCGGCAATTCCCTCGGCAGGGACATCATCAAAGCTCTTATTTTGGTAAGCCTACCCTGCCTTAGTCCTCATTTTTTGTTGTTATGCCTCATGAAATTCAATCTTTGTTTGTTTTGATACGATATGTTCACTGGTGGCACTGAGACGACATCTGCGGCGATAGGATGGGTGATGGCAGAGCTTACTAGGCACCCGAAAGTTATGAAGAGAGTGACAAAGGAAGTGAGGAAGGTTGTTGGAATAAGGGAGAAGAAGATATAAGAAGAAATGCTAAATGAGATGCACTTCTTAAAGGCGGTGATTAAAGAGGCCCTGCGCCTGCACCCGTCGATACCTTTAGTAGTTCCTTGAGAATCGATTGAAGATACTCAGTTGCAAGGCTACGACATTCCAGCAGGGACTAGAATCCTGATCAATGCTTGGGCGATTGCAAGGAATCCCAAATCATGGGATATGGCCGAGGAATTTTGGCCTGATAGATTTATGAACAGTTCTATTGATTACAAAGGGTCGGACTTCTAGTTTGTACCATTTGGCGTTTATACCATTTGGTGCTGGGCTTAAGTTTCGCAATCCCTATCATCAAGCTTGCTATTGCCAATTTGTTGCATTATTTTGACTAGGAGTTGCCTAACGGGATGAAAGAGGAGTCGCTGTATATGAGTGAATCAAGTGGAATAGTGGCACATAAGAAATTGAATTTGATTCTTATGGCAAAACCTCAAATTCCTTAAGCCAGTCTGAACCATACTTCTAATATGCTATATTTTCCTTGGCATTTTACCTGTTACATTTCAATCGTAGCCCTTTTGTAAACCCAAAATAAACAATGGAGTTTTTTATTTGAATAACAACAGTTATTTCATCCATGAATGATGTAAGCTGATGAAAGCAAAAGGGTCAACTTTTGTGTCATGATATGTCAATAAAGTGCAAAAAGATTGAAATGTTCCGTGGGCTTCGACTGCTTTGAATTTCTTTTTTGTAAAAACAGAAAAAAACAAAAATCATGTGGAGTTGGTGGTTTTATGTTATGGCCTGATATACACGTGGCGCCTTTGTTCCTATGCAAGTCCAAAATATGTGCTTTGGATACTGGTAAATTTTCTTCCTCTTATATTTATTAAATAAATTAGTCCTTCACAATTCTATTGTTGGTCTGCATTTTATTTCTCACATTTTTGTTCTCTGTAAGATACGCTGCAAGCTATGCACATCCCTTCATGATAACATGACTATAATTAACTGTATTATCTACTAGGTATCTTAACAACACTAATTAGTTGTTGGTTCTCAAGCATATGTATTAGGGGCAGGATCTATGATAAAAAACTTCTCACCTGCGTTCGGGAAACTGATGTCTAAGGAGCAGCAATTGGAAGGGGAATATCGGCTGCTTCACTCACGGTTAAGGACCCATGCTGAAAGTGTTGCATTTTATGGGGGCAAGAATAGAGAGTCATCCCATATCAAACAACAATTCAAGAGTCTCATTAAGCACTTGAATCTTGTTCTTCATGACAATTGGTGGTTTGGAATGATTCAATATTTTCTTTTAAAATACCTTGGTGCTACAGTAGGAGTTGTCCTGATTATTGAGCCCTTTTTTGCTGGCAATCTTAGACCTTATGCTTCGACATTAGGAAGAGCAGAAATGTTGAGCAATCTTCGTTATCATACAAGTGTGATAATGTCACTATTTCAGTCCCTTGGGACTCTCTCTATCAGTTCTCGACAGTTGAATCATCTCAGGTTATTTCTCAGTCCACTGTTCTAATATAGTTCTGAAGACATTTCAAATCATTTTTGCCTTCTAGGTGCCATATATCTTGTTGGTGGTCATTGGTTTTCTAAGAATTAAGATAGCAACATCGATGTGTTAACTTTATGACTCTACTCATTGCATATATAGTTTTACATTCACATAAAGTGCAATTAAGTTTTGTGGTACCCAAAATGTGGCACTAGAAATGTTACTTGCATCATTAATGTTGAGGTGTATCAAAAATTTAACTTGTTTTGAAAGTCCTTTGATCAGGTTAAATCTTCAAGTTCCGATTGATGTTTATGCTTATTCTTTTTTGTAATCTACATTTCTTCCTTCGTGTTTTTACTAATTGCACACTTTGTATTGCCGTACACTTCATTGTTTCTAAACATGTTATGTCTTAATCATCATGCTGTTCCTGTGTACATTCTGTTGAAGTCTTCAAGTAGCTTGTTGCAGGGAACAGTTTACTATATCCTTTTCACATTCTTGTTTAGAGGCTCATCGATGCCTAAATTTTGACATGAAACATTTGAACCCTCGTGTGTCATTTCCTGGAGATATCTTTCCAACTGAGTTTCTTCTGACAGTGGTTCTGCGGACCGCATTCATGAGCTGATGGTTGTCTCTAGAGAGCTATCTGCTATTCAGGACAGATCATCAATTCGATATAGTTCTAGTGGAAATTATATCAGTGAAGCAAGTTACATTGAGTTCTCAGATGTCAAGTTAGCTCAAATTTACTGAGATATACATCACTTCCCAATTTTATTTTAATATTTATCTTTTTGATGCCAATGTCAAATCTTCAGGTTGTTACACCAAAAGGAAATGTATTGGTGGATAATCTGAGTCTTAGGGTTGAATCAGCTCTAATCTTCTGATCACAGGTATTTTTTTAATTTTATTTTTTATTACAATGTCTAGAATTTGACCTCTTCAAGCGCACCCCCCCCCCCCCCCCCCCCCCCATCTTTTCATGCTACTCAGAATTCTACACTAGAGTCAATAAATGAATCTTAAATCTATTATTATTTTGTTACATGGATTCCAATACCTGTAATTATTTTCTGTGGGTAATTTTGAGGTTTAGCTTTCAGGTTCTTTTTGGCTGATAGAAAAAGGCCTTGCAAAACTGAACTTTTGAAAAAAATTGAATTTCAGTTGTTTGGATGGTGTGGAGCTAAAGAATATTGGAATTTGGTTGAGGCTAGATAAACCTTACCTAGGAAACTACCACTTTTTCCTTCCCCATTTCCAAAGGTTTCTGAGCAAGCAAACAAACTCTCAAGAAAAGGTTACATTTAGATTACTTGCTATATTGGTTGAGAAGCTTATAACATAGGTGGAACATGGAATATCATATCATGATAAAAAGGGTCGCACAGAAACTTTATGATTAATAATCTGTCATGAATAATGCTTTTTTTTTTTTTGTTTTTGCTGACATGATTAACACAGTAAATTTTTCTGCCTTGACTGCAACTCCATTTATGCAACTAACATTCGAAAGCTCTATTTGTTTTGACATTAACCAAAGTCAGTAGTCTGCTGCTTTTTCTAAAGGCATTTGATCATATAGGTTTATGGCATTGCTATATTGCATTTTGTAGTTATTATGTCTACATGCTACCCCTACATATAGTTACCCCAGCACACACAAGCAAACACATATATAGACACATGTTACCGCTAATTCTATTTTCTTTATTGATTAAGCAATTAGAATTCTTTTTTTTTTTTTTGCAAAAAAAAAAAAGCTTCCTGATGATATCAATTTATTCTGTTCATAGAATCCTTTGTCCAATTTAATTATTGTGAATATCATCAGCAGTCACCTTTACTCGAAGGTTATTACGGATTGTCAAATGCTCTTGTTGAGATTTAATTAAGGATGACTTTTTGCCTTGTTTGTGTTTAAATTATTGAACTTGACATAATTATTTATTCATTGCAGACAGTATGTGAACATAATTGGTGGAAACATTTAGATATTTTTACTATAAAGCACACTATATGACGATAACGAGATTTATACGACAACAACTAAGCCTTAATTCTAAACTAGTTGGAGTTGGCTACATAAATCTTTTTTCTCTGTTCTGCTATTTGAAATCTTAGGGAGAGACTTGATTTGCTATATCATGTCTGTTTTTCATGAAAAATGACCAATTGAAGGGGAAGTTTTCTTCAAACAATAAGGAGGAAGTGCTTGTTTGGTATTTTCCCAAGAAAAGTTTTGATGGGAAAAGTTTTCCCCGAGCCATTTTCCTGGGAAAAGTTATACGTTTAGTTGATAAAAAATTTGTATGCAAAAATAGCTTTGAAAATATTTTATTGTATTTGGTTAGGAATACTTTTACATGGATATATGCCAATTTGACTAAAATACCCTTAGAATAAAGATTACATAGGAACTAATATTATATTATACGATAATAACATATATTATATTATATATTATATTATTATTTTATACTATGTTATATTATATATATCTATTATAATATAATACAATACAATGTAATATATCATACTATATTTTATTATGTATATAATAGTATAATATGATATAATATTAGTTTATATATTAAAATATGTGATATAATTTAATATTATATATATTATATTATATTATATTATATTATATGTATAATAATACAATATAATAAGATAGAGAAGAAAATAAGATAGTTAGAAGAGTAATTTTGAACTTTTGATACTAGGAAGGTTTCTCCATGAGATTAAAAAGGTTAAAATACCACTTCCTCCATGGAAAAATGTTCCGATGAAAAAGAAAAAAAATATGTGGGCTCCATCATCCATTTTTCCTTCATTGTTCAACCAAAAGTTAGAAAATAAGGGAGGAAAAGTTGTTCGCCCTTATTTTCCTTCCAACCGAACAAGCTCAAAGTTTGATTTAGTATATTCATGTTTTAGGGATCTGATGGAGTTTTACGCTGGTTGTTAGCTACCTAGTGCAACCCTCCTCCTTTACCTAGGTTTGGGATTGGCCTTGGCGGAGTTAAAAAGCACTGAGATAAAAAGAATTTAAATATGTATTTATCACTCTCATGTAATTTCTGGTCTATCTTTACCTTTTTTTTAATGATAATGAAACAGGTGATTCGACATGGTTTAGCCCTAGAACCGAATTGAAAGGTAATTTCAATTTTTGGCCGATTTAGTTTGGTTCAGTTCGGCATGAACTAGCTGGTTTGGTTATGTATTCCTTGGATGAACCTGATGAATTGGTGAAAGTGGAAAATAAAAACTTTGTAGTTGAGAAAAAAAATTCTACTGGGTAAATTTGTCCATCTTATACCCTTGACTTCTAGAGCAGTTGGCTGTAGCTAAGTGGTCAAATCTTCAGAAATTCATGCTTTGAAGTAGAAATGAGATTCAATCTAAGAATGGGTGACTGAAAATTTGAAATGCTCCTAATTCTTGATAAAAATGATTCATTCTTTCCCTTAAAATTTTTTGCTTGCAATATGGGATAGTTGGTAAGCATCTTTTTCAGTTAACTGGTTGACTGTTGGTATGTTGTAACATATTGGTTGGGTCTCAAACCATTCAACTACATGTAATTAACATCTTAAAGCTGCTGAAATGTCTGCAGCTTCTATTTAGAGAGCATCTACTTTTCCATAATTGTCTTACTGGGTCTTCATTGTTACTTTTGTTTAATTTGCTGCAACCTTTGAAGTTTGAACCTTAAACTAACCCTGATTACTGAATGTTCTTATTCTGTAATTATTATTATTATTTTTATTTTTTCTGGCATGCTAGTGAACTATGCTGTAAGCAACCTTTTGCGTAAATGTTCACTAACATATTCAAATAAATGAATGCAGCCTCTTTTTGGTTATTGAAAGCCTATTTGTTTCGCCTATTTTTAGTTCAGGTCCAAATGGAAGCGGTAAAAGCACCCTTTTCAGGGTTCTTGGAGGCCTGTGGCCACTGGTGTCTGGTCACATTGTAAAGCCTGGGATTGGTTCTGATCTCAATAAGGAGATCTTCTATGTCCCGCAGCGACCTTATATGGCTGTTGGAACACTTCGTGACCAGTTAATCTATCCTCTTACATCAGATCAGGAGACTGAACCACTTGCACATGATGGGATGGTTGAGCTGTTGAAAAATGTAAATTAATTGAAACTCATTCATATCCTCTTAATTCTTCATCTGTTTTAAATTGTAATTTTTCTACACTAGCCTAATGTTTCCATAATTTACAATTTATTAGTCAAAAGTTCTCTCATTCATTATCCAATTGGCAGGTTGACCTCGAGTACTTGCTGGAACGTTATCCCCTTGATGAGGAAATTAACTGGGGCGATGAATTATCCCTGGGTGAGCAACAGAGACTGGGAATGGCCAGGTTGTTCTACCATAAGCCTAGGTTTGCCATTCTTGATGAGTGTACAAGTGCTGTTACAACCGATATGGAGGAGTGTTTCTGTGCTAAGGTTCGAGCAATGGGGACATCATGTATTACCATATCTCACCATCCTGCGTTAGTCGCATTTCACACATAGTGTTGTCGTTGGATGGAGAGGGCCGGTGGAGTATGCAGTATCAGAGGTTGTCACCTAAGAATTGTATGATTTCTTTTGGTTTTATTTAAATGGCAGATTTTGGCCATTCTGAAACTATAATTTCTTGAATGATGCAGGGATGGTTTATCATTTTCTAGTGAAGCAGGTCCTGATCTGTTAAAATCTTCTGAATCTGATCGTCAAAGGGACTCTCTGGCTGTTCAAAGAGCTTTTACTACCAGTAGAAAGGTTTGTGACATATTAGAATATTTTATTCTGATTTCTAGGTTTTGTACATTTGTTCATGGACTATATTTGGCAGGATAATGCATCACCAAAATCCAGGGGGCATTCTTATTCAACAGAGGTGATAACATCATCTCCTAAAACAGAGTACAAAGTTCCATTGCCTATTGTTCCACAATTACAAAACACTCCAAGAATATTGCCGCTAAGAGTAGCTGCAATGTTTAAAATACTGGTAAGCATCATCCTTAAGAAGTGACAGTCGAATCATTCTTCTTTGGCTTGGTTTAGAATCCAGTGAGGTTATACTTTGTCTTACTTTGTCTTGCTTTGTCCCCTTGCTTTTTGTGTCTACATGCATGTGGTTGCTTGTTTGTGTAGAATTGTCATGTTGATTAATCACAATGATTTAGAGAAAACAAATACAAATTCCAAAAGTGCTGTTGAAGCAATTCGGTCAGTATTACTTTGAAGATTGATATGTGAAAGTACATGATTTATATGAGTTGGCACAGATTTGGTATTCATTTGCTTTTCTTTTTGGCTGTTTCATTTCCAGGTTCCCACACTGCTTGATCGGCAGGGCGCACAGTTGTTTGCAGTTACTTTACTTGTTGTATCTAGAACTTGGATTTCAGATCGCATTGCTTCTTTGAATGGTGCGAGAAATTTTATCATAATGCATCCAGAATACAACTGTGAACTGCCTCCTTAGTTGTAGTTTTTAACGTTTACAGGGACTAGTGTGAAGTATGTCTTGCAACAGGACAAGACAGCCTTTATTCGATTAACTGGTATAAGCGTTCTTCAAAGTGCAGCATCCTCAATTGTTGCACCTTCACTAAGGTATGTTCTTTATCTTTTGTTGAATTGACATTTGACTTTGCCAATTCCTGGGATTTAAACATGATTTATTTCTTGAAGATCCCTAATTAAGCAGTGAATGCCCAGCTGTGTGAGCCCATTTGATAAAATTTTGCTTAGAGGTAAAACTTGTTTGTATTTATATCACTAACATGTCATATATATCAAGTGGTAATATATATATATATATATATATATGTTGTGTTATTTAAATTGTCCAATTTTTAAGCACTTGATAAATTCTTAAATAACATGACTTCTAATATGAGCTATCGATGTGTGACCCCCATCATCTAATTTAAAAAAGGTGCAACTCTATAAGAGTTATCTTAGGTATAACTTGATCCTAGCCCATCTGGATGTGTGTATGAGATAGCATAGTCCATCGTTATATATATATATATATATATATGGAAGCTAATATGTGAATATTCACACAACAAACCAAACAAGGTCAGTCCAAACTAGATGTGGGGCCTAGGGAGGGGGAGAGGGAAGGGGCATTATTTAAATCGTCTAATTTTCATTGCTAGATGCATATATGACACATATGCTAGGTATTGCCAAATCATGTGTGTTTTTGATAGTAAGAAGTTTAGAAATAGTAGATCACATCCAAAAGCTCGAATCACCATTGCTAGGCCTTAATTGCCAATTAGGATTGAGCTTGTTTGGGCTATTGTGTAGGTATCCACATACTAACTCTACTCTCTCTCTCACATACTAACTCTACTCTCTCTTTTCTCTCTTCATACTCAACTCAACTTAACTCATCTAAGCCTTTTGCCAACTACATGGGTTCGGCTACATGAATCTGCTTCCTTCACTCAGCTCTATTCAAGACTAAGTTGACATTCAATTATAAATAGTTATATATGTTTTAATTATTTCTGTCCATATTAATTTAGGTGTACCTCTACCTCTATTCTTACCATGGATTGTTAAAAGATCACTCTTTCTAACTGAGCATCTAAAGATCTTCGTTATATATGTTCAAACCACCGTAATCGATTTTCTCTTATTTATTTCAATTGGGGCTACTCCTATAATTTTTCTTATATGTTTATCATTTTATTTCTCTTATATGTCAAACCATGTTTATCACTCTTTCTCTTTTCGTATTATATGTATATTTAGGATGCACTATATTTCTCTCGAGAGGAGGTTATTTATTCCCCTTAGACCAAAATCAGTAATGGGGCATCCAAATTAAGGATATACGTCATTGATTGTGAGCTATAATCAGGATCAACTAATTTGGGCTACTGTGTGGGCGCCTATATATTAATCCTACTCTAGATGGACTATGTTTCTCTTGAGAGAAGCTCAAGTCCAAAATCAATAATGGGCATCTAAATTGAAGATCCACATCATCGATTATGAACTATACAACAAAAATGCTTAGAAACAAAATCATGTGTTTTGATTGTTGCTAACATATGCATCAAGAACATGCAAAAACGAATGGTTAAAATGATGCAAAACCATATTTTGTTATGATAGAAGTACTAAAATTTCAAATTATATATATGTCATTATGCGTAGATCCTAATCGATAGGATGGATTCTCAATTTAGATGCTTTATCATGTATTTTTGTACATGAGCATAATGAAGGTTGTTTGTGCCTACATGAAACTTTGGTAGAGATACAAAATTGTTGGCTTCTAGTTTTTAATTGTGGTATAGATCCTGATTGGTGATGTGGATAAATATAGGATGAACTATGCTCCTCTCGAGAGAAGAGGGAATCTGCTCCTCTTGAGTCCAAAATCAATAGTGAGGTATTCAAATAAGAGATATATTAATTATGATCTACGCCACTAAAAAAGCATAGAAATCAAATACCATGCATTTTGATGGTTAACATATGCATTACGTAGATACAAACACAAACAACTAAAATGAAATGAGACCATATTTTATTATGATCTAATTGTTCGGATCAATGTTAGCCGAACTGAGCTGAACCGTCTGGAACCGGAATGATTTGGCCTCTTGGTTAGATATCAGGGGCTAACCACCTGTACCGATGTATTGAACCACTTGGTTTGATCCAATATAGCAGTGGACGTGGGTAGGGGCTTCTTGATCCACATGAGATTTGCTATTGGTTTGATACGGTATGCATCATAGCAAACTATAGTGGCCCGGTATGGCGGACCTTGGTTTAGCTATACTGATTTTTTATCTATATATTTTGACAATGTAGAACATGATTAATAAGGTAGATTATCTATTTAGATTCTTTATTGTGTATTTTGGCATAATAGCATGATGGAAATTATCTTTTTATGTTCGATGATGCATTGGACCACCAAACAAATGATTTTTTTATTTTTATTTCTAGATATTTTTAGCTATATTGATCATGTCAACAACGTGAAACATTGATTTGGATGCCCCATTACTTATTTTGGAGTAAAGAGTAGATACCCTATCCTCTTAAGAGAAGCAAAGTTTATCTCATATACGCACACACATACACACGCACGCACGCATGCACATGTACACACACATGCACTTGTGTATCCTTACATAATTAAGATACTTAAGAATTAATACTTGCAAAGTATAAGATGTATGCATTCGAGTTTTTCCTAGTCTTAGATGCCTCACCTAGTCAATAAACTAAGGCTGGCATGCGAAGCATGCCTACATTTCAAAGCATTAATTCATTTGTTGTTAATAAAAACAAAGACTTTCTATTAGCTTCCTATTATTTATGCTAATAGCGGAGCATTTTAGAAGGGAAAAGGCGCAAAAATCTTCTAAACATAATGGCGAGTAGGAACATGATTTGGCCAAAAAAAAAAACATAATTTTGCAAAAAGAATATTCTGCTATTTTCGCCTTGTTTTTGCAACAATGACTTTAGGTGATAGATACCACTTGAATGGATATAATGATTTATTTATAGTGATGAGTTTCTGAAGGACTAAGTAAATTTAGTTTCATTGATTAAAAGATTGTTAAATAATGGGCTTTTATAGGAGACTGGCTTCAGGCTGATCATGGTTTTATATATATATATATATATATATATATATATAAATTCATGTTTGTTCTTTCCATATTCCAGTGGTATAGCCATGAAATGTTCATAAAGCATGCAGTCCATATTGATTCTTGCATGCATTGTTTCCTGCACTAATCATTTGAGTTTGAGTATCTTTTGCTCATACCACCTTTTATGTTATATATTGTTTCTAGAGTGCCTTACATTTTAGCTTTATGTGTTTATTATCTTCTCAGGCAACTCTTTAGGGCTGGTTGCAGCACTACAGCAAATGATATATCTGAATTTTGGGATTCAGACTTCTGTTTCTTGTCAACGCTGTTTTATAGTCATAAATTGTTTTTCCATTTCTGATTTGAATGTTACCTAGCTTTGCTATGGAAGCATCAAGTACACTTTAAGATCCCTTATGTAAAATATGCTTTTGTGGATTACAGATATCTTACAGCCAAACTTGCCCTTGGATGGCGAATTCGTTTGACTCAACATTTACTGAAATATTGTTTGAAAAGAAATGCTTTATACAAGGTAATCTTTTCTTCATGAAATTAAGATCTTTTGGTAAATGTTATTGCAGTCTTGTTGTAACTTGGAGGATGTCTTTGATAATTTAAAGCAGGGTTACCTTTCTCAATGATGATTTCTTGTCTATTATTTAATATCAAATTTCCTTTCTCAATGAGGATCTTCTTTGCACTGTACTCAACTCAACTCAACTCATCTAAGCCATTTCCCAACTACATGGGGTCGGCTATTGATTATTGCATTTTAAGTCATATTATCACTAATTATTGACATCAAATTCCATTACACTGACCATATTACATGATAAGTTATAGTGGAGACTTTTTTCCTTACTTGATATGCTTTTGTTGTGTATCTTTAAGGTACACTGTGATTGGAACTTTTTCTGATGCTAAGCATAAATATTCTGTGTTCCAGGTGTTCCACATGTCGGGTAAAAATATTGATGCAGACCAGCGACTCACACATGATGTGGAAAAGTTGACCAGTGATCTCTCAGGATTGGTCACTGGAATGGTAAAACCTTCTGTAGACATTCTTTGGTGAGTGCTCAGGGGTTATAAATGCTATGCAAATTTTGTGTGGTTTCTGAGTTTTGGTCATTGTGAAACCTTGATATTGATATGTCTACTGATGTTGCTTAAATGCTGCAGGTTCACTTGGAGAATGAAACTCTTAACTGGACAAATAGGAGTTGCTATATTGTACACTTATATGTTGCTAGGCCTGGGTTTCTTGAGAAGCATCACCCCTGATTTCGGTGATCTGGCAAGTAGAGAACAACAGCTTGAGGGAACATTTAGGTGACCATTATTGCTTCTGGCTCCATGCATTTGTTGTTTTTCAGTTTTGCTCCCAGGTTTGTTCCTATTTATATTCATAGTTTACTTTCTGTTTTTTATCCATTTTTGTTAGGTTTATGCTCTCAAGACTCCGTACACATGCCGAGTCTATTGCTTTCTTTGGTGGTGGTTCTCGGGAAAAAGCTGTAAGTTTCTTCTGAAGGCCATGAAGTTGATTGTATCAAGATACTGATGTTTCCTAATGATTGTGCCGTGCTTAGTTGTCTTCTACCTCATTTTATTATCTAAGATAATTCTATCAAACTTCCAGTAAAATATAAGAGACCTACATCTAATAGTACACCAAACATATAATATAGTTAAGCTACTGACTGCTTGTCTAGTTGGCAGCAAGCACTTATCAGTACTGTTCTGAGTTAGGCTGGGTTTGTGGTCTAATCTTTTTGTCTGTGTGCTTACGTGTGTTTTCAACAAGTAGTCTCCTTTTATAACTTGTTCAAGAAGTCAATATACAAATTTTATTAGTTTAATTTAATCTTTGTGATACCTCTGCTAATGTCATATTCAGATTACCCTGACTGAATACTTGCATGCTAGAACATTTATAAATCTCAATATAATGTTATTCCTGCACCTTTTAGTGAAAAGTATTCCTACACCTTTAGTCCTGTTTGGATATTCCTGCTGGATCTATAGGATTGGGAACATGATTTCCAGCATTAAAGGATAGTAGGCTGAGCACCGCCCACATTAACTGGATCTGCTCCAGCCCATTCCTGCAGGGAGAAAAAAAGGACCTGAAAAAAAAAGGACCTCTGTAGGTCTTCTTTTTCTTCCTGTGGTGTTTGGTTCTCCTCCTGGCTCCTTCTGACCCTTGGCCCTTTTGCTGTTCAATTTGATGTTCTTAGTCTTACGAATCTTGCTGGATGGTACAGGATTATCCGGACAGGCTCTTAGTAGTTATTTGATCTTCCTATCCCATATGTTCAGACAAAACTAGGTGCAGGTCTGAGTTTGAGCAATTTGACTATTGCTGTCAATTCATATTATCCAGATTTGTCATGCTGAGGACATAAGATAATATGAACAATGTTACGTGACTTAGTTGCATAATTTTGCATTTTGACACCGACCTTCCTTTAGGTGATATTCAGATGCATTTTCCTTGTGTATTTTTGCTACATTCTGTCATAAAATATATCTGATGCAAAGAAGTTGACCATGACTCTTGATCCTTTAAACACGTTTTCTACATTAAACAGATGGTTGATTCAAGATTTAGAGACTTGCTTCATCACTCAAAGATTCTACTGAGAAAAAATGGCTGTATGGTATATTAGATAACTTCGTCACAAAACAACTTCCTCACAATGTGACCTGGGGACTTAGTTTGTTATATGCTATGGAGCATAAAGGAGACCGTGCCTTGACTTCTACTCAAGGTTGAACAAATTATGATCATGTCAATATATTCATTAATTATAGGTCATCTGCTATTGACGGTAATATAATTCTTTCAGGGGAGCTGGCGCATGCATTGCACTTCCTAGCATCAGTAGTGTCACAAAGCTTTCTGGCATTTGGGACATTCTTGAGTTGCATAAGAAATTCCTTGAACTTTTTGGTGGTATAAATCGGATCTTTGAGCTAGAGGAGCTTCTTGATGCTGCCCAAAGTGGTAAGTCCCAGTTGATCATCATATCAGTATGAATTTCACTTTGCACCTTTATTCTATTTTTCCCCCAAAATGCCAACAAAATTATACTTAATAATTTTCTAATGTCATGTTAAAGTCCTGTCTTTTTTATTTAAATATTGTATTTCCAAGATAGCCATACAGGTGCTAAATGAGTAGAAGGGTGCATACATTTAAGTATTTCATGTTTAATATTTTCATCGGATGGGGGTATCTTGGTTTCTCCATGGAATAGGATGCCCTATCACCTCATCTTGTCTTGGTGGTCGTCCCAATTGAGTATCCCCGGAGGTATCCTCTCTCTTCTTCTTTCCTTTATCTATTTTTTTCTTTTTCTTATTTATTTTTTTTTTATCTCCTTCCTTTCTTTTTCTTCTTTCCTTATCCTTCCTTTTTTTTTTCTTTCTTTCTTTCCCTTCTTCTTTCATTCCTTTCTTTTTTTCCTTTCCTTTTCCTTCTTTCATTTTTTGCCTTCCTTCGTTCCTTTCTTTTCTTCTCCCTCCTATTCTTTTTTCCTTTTCCTTTTTCTTTCTTGATTTCTTTCTCTTTCTTCTGTCCCCATGTGGATGGGTTTTAGAGTTCCATCATTGTCTCAATTTTTATTTTCTCATAAGAATAGGATGGGATGCCCGGAATACCCTCTATCCCACCAAAATCTAAAACCATAGAATTATATTACTCTGTTAAAGTTATTATTACATTGAATGTATTGCACCTTTGGGACGACATCAGCAACTATGGTTTCAAGTTCTGCTAGGGCATTTTGTGGGACGTTTGATGGGTTGTCATCCCTAGTGTTGAGATGGGACCATTTTGCCATCATCCTCATCTCAATTGGTGCGACTTTGGGATACACATGTCCCAAGTGTCAAGATGGATCAAAATGGCAGCATGTCCTAGTTCATGGAAAAACCGAAGTAGCCCTATCCTAAGGTAGTGTTTGATAAAAAAAAAATTATCCATGGATAAGTGTACGGGATAGAGTTTATCCCCTGGATATCCCTAAGGATATCCCTTGGCTATCCCATTGATCATATCAAATGCAAAAAGGTAAATCCATAGGATAATTTTTTTTTACTCTTATTTGGAGGGATAACAGCTATTCCTGTATTCTAGGGAATAAGTTGAGGGGATATCCCATGGTTAACCATGGTTAATCATGGGATATCCCTTTGGTTAACTTTATTCCCAGCTATCCCTTATAGTTATGGTTTTGGGAATAAGAGGGATATCCCCTCTTAGCCCCTATTTCAAACACTACCTAAGGGATTTAAATCCTTGTCAACAACCATATAGTAAAAGCTAACTGAATCCTACTTTTAATACATAATTGTGCCACAATTCTAACTTTATATATGCCGTGTATGCATATATTATCTGCTGAATTTATTTAAAATAATTCATTTCAGTTTTTTAATTGTTTAATGTATTGGTGACTTGCTTTATTAAATTCATCCTTAAAATGCCAGATGTGGATTTTGGTGTCTAGTTTCACTTTCCCATTTATTTTATAAAAAAATTTGTGGATGAAGTAACATGAATGTGGTCCTTTGTGGTTTTCTGATTGTCTGATTCATGATGACAAATGAAAAATAATTTGATATGCTGTGGAACTTGCAGATAATACTCTACCTGATGCTTCAATATCCTCAGAATCAAGTGACTTACCTGCTCAAGACATTATTTCTTTCTCTAAGGTGGATATTATCACCCCATCTCAGAAGCTATTGGCCAGGCAACTAACATGCCATATTGTTCAAGGGAAAAGCCTTCTTGTCACTGGTAAATAGTATAACCTTTTAATTTTAAATCCATTGGGAACTCGATCAACCTTGGTCTTATTATTCTTACATGATCTGTTGAAGGACCTAATGGGAGTGGAAAGAGTTCTGTATTCAGAGTCCTTAGAGGTTTGTGGCCTACGGTAACTGGACGACTTGTCAAGCCCTGCCAAGGCATGTTCTATGTTCCCCAGCGACCACATACAAGTCTTGGGACTCTAAGGGATCAAATCATATACCCTCTCTCTCGTGAGGAAGCAGAGATGAGGATGCTCACAATGTTCAATGCAGGTAAATCAACTAAGGCCTATTTTTGATAGGTGACTGATTTAATTGAAGACCTACAGTATAAAGGATGGGTAAGTTGGGGGAATTTATGTGGGATGGACTATAATATGTTTCATTCTGATGTTTTTATTCTGCATTATTTCTGAGGAAATTGGGGAAATAGGAAATTGCAACCCACTTGTGACTTCTGGTAATGAGTAGGGGGCAGACCCAAAACATATGCCAGGGACCCAACTTGGTTGTGAGGAAAGGGGTAGGGTCTGCTGTACCAATTCTAGAACATGGCTATACTATTGCATGTGTAGATTTGTCTGCAATTTATTTTATGTATGTGTATCAACCTCAAGGACTTGTGCAATAAAGGTTTCAAGCATTTAAATAATTTAACTTGACCATTTTGCATGTTTCTTGTATGTAGCAGTTTCATTCTGTCCCTGTTAAGAAGGAAAAGCCTGTGATGGTGGCTACATGCCTAATGCTGTATTGCTATGTGTGTCAAGGATTAAAATGCAGCATAAATCAGTCGCATCTGATGAATGAATTTCTCAGACTTGATCCCCAAACTGAAATTATTCTTGTATTACATTCAAAAAGACCTTGTTTTGTAGTTTTTCAGTTCTAACTTCTAGCCCTACACCATTCTCACAGGAAAGCTTTATCATCAACAGAGGCCTGAAATTCTCTGAATTTAGTTTGCTAATCCTAGTTAAATTCCTATTAGAATCTTTCTGTGTAAGAGATAGCCTTTTTAATTAAACCAGATTAGTGGGGGGCATCATAAATTCCCTTGTTTTCTTTTAACCTTATATCTGTCAGCTGGTTCAACGATTCTACTACTTCTTATTACAAACATCACTTAATCTACTGAACCCAATTTACTGTATCATGGAATGCTACACTTCTCAACATGACACTGCTTTAGGTATTTCCAGAAGCTTCTGAGCATAAGCAACTTCAGACTACGAGTTGACATTGATCGAATGGTATGCAAGGAAAAAAAATTCACACGTGTGTTATTGGTGCAATTGAACCAGCATGAATCACCCATTTATGTTATGCCACTGTTACTTATCAATATATAAACCCATTGTTGTCTATGATATCCCAATCACAAAATACTTACCAGTAAGTGATCCCTCATGACATAAACAATTGCATTTTTGTTCTCTTTTTTAGGTGCTAAATAGAGAATATATTACAAGAGAGAGATTAATATTTTGTTTTCTTCTCTTATATACAGAATACTTCACATTTATAGTATTCATGATGTGTAGGTGACAAACCTGATGCTTCTTGTCTTCTGGATGCTTGCTTGAAGATTATCTTGAGAAACTTCGATTAGTCTATCTTCTTGAAAGAGAAGGTTGGGATGCTACCTCTAACTGGGAAGATGTTCTATCGCTAGGTGAACAACAGAGGCTGGGCATGGTGAGTCAAATCCTCAATTGTTACTCATAATAGAGGAATCATCATCATTTTACTGCTCTTTCCATATTACTCGAGTTCATGCAGCTAATACATGGCTAATTATGTAATTTCTAGGCTCGTTTGTTTTTCCACCGCCCCAAATTTGGGATCCTTGATGAATGCACCAAGTATGCAATCTATTAAGTTCCATCTGGATTTGTTTGTGAAATGGTTTAAATAATAACTGCCCATCAGGTTCTTATACTCTTTTCACTTGTTACAGTGCCACTAGCGTTGATGTTGAAGAACACCTATACAGTCTGGCAAATGAAATGGGCATAACAGTTATTACATCTCCCAGGTAAGCATAGATGGTACCACATTTATTGTTCATTTTTGAGCTTAGCTTAAGTCATCCTTACCTCATTTCTTGTTTTAACTATTTTATATACTTTTCTATAGCGTCCTGCCCTCATACCATTCCATTCCATGGAGTTGAAACTTGTTGATGGTGAGGGAAAGTGGGAGTTGTGTGCAATCAACCACTAACGTCAACATGTTCTGACGACATTTGTTGGTATTTGGGAAATTTATGCCTATGGGAGCCATAGGTATTGCTCCTTGTGCCAAAGGCTGCGGCGCCATGGTGCAGCTAGAGATTTAAAGGGATACGCTAACACAGGTGGAGACAAAGGCATACATTAATGCAGATTCTACAGTGAGAGGGAACTTTTGCTCGTGTTTGGATCTTTTTCCCCAATGACAAACTTTTATTCTTTTTTGGCAAGATTTTGAGCCAGAAGAAAGGCAGAGACTCATTATATAGAATAGATCTACACAAAAAGGGGTAAAAAAGGAGGAGAGAAAGGGAGAGGGAGGGGGGGGGGATTAGGCATGCCCATGAATTGATCAATAAGCATGGGACATGCTAATAGAACTGTATACTGAGGAACTCGTACAGTCCAATGCATCGATTTCATACATCATCTAAAAAGAAACTTACATGGCATGACATTTAAAATCAATTGAAAGATGTATCAATATTTGCCCTGTTGAATTCTGATTGGAAAACTGAGGTGCACAAAGACTTTATTATGACAGGTGATTTCGAAGTATGATAGCTTTTGTATCTAGTTGTCTGTTCTATTTAATGCATCAGGGTTTGCTAGATTTTATTTGCATCCATTGGTGATCTAGAATAACATTTGACTTCTGCTTACACACCACAACATGTTCATTCTGAGCTATATGAAGCTCCTATTGTTTATCTCATTCTATGGTTCCATTTTCAGAAGATAACTTTATCTGAATTTAAATGTCCTCCTAATGAGAAGATTTGCAGCCAGTATTACAGATATGGCAGCAGTTTTCGGGATATGTAGGAGTTTATGATTTTTATTCAGGAGCAAAAAGGAATGGAATGCATGGCCATTGCTGTTATAAGTTGCTTTGTCCTTGATTCCATTGAATTTGTTAGAGATCCTGCTATGATTTCTGTGTTCCAGATTCAAAGCGTTTTAGCTAACGAACTTATCTATGGTTCAGATAGCAGAAGTCTGGTAGCATGTATTTTCGTCTGATGGGAAGTTTGAGGGCAAAAATCTTGCATTTGATAGGGTCTGGAATACATATTTACTGTCATTTGATTACTGAGTCCAAATATTGGAGTCTCTTGATATGGTGGGAAGCAGAGAATCAGTTCTTTTTTGGTTAGTAATTGGAAACCATGGAATTTTTTGGAGATACAAAAACTCTGCAGCTAGCGTGGCTCATCAGTGGTATATTTCTAATCATGGAGAGTAGTTTGGTCAAGAAGCTCTCGTCCACGCAATTGCTCTATCTGTTCCTAAAGCTACATTGTCGTGGCACATCTGAGATGTGCATTGGCAGTGCAAAGAAAAGTATTGATGACAATGGGGCCTAAAGATTGGGCATTTGATGAGGATTTCATTGGAGCAGGTTCATGACATCACTGTGATGAGACTGGTATCTATCCAAAGATCTCTCACATAACTTAATTTTCTTTTATCATTTAACCATCCGGCAGGTTATGCTTGTATAATGTAATAAGGAGTTCGATCATTTTAAACGCCATGTGAGGAGGGATGCTTATAGATGGGAATCATCTTTGTTCTCTCTGTTTTTTTTTTCCCTCATTTTTACTTGCACTTAAATTACGCTAGAAAAAGAAATGTAAAGAATTGCAACGGATTTCAAGTTTGTTTACTTTCTAAAAGCAGTGCTCACTTTTAAAAGATTTTAGTTCTTTTAATAGGAAATTGAGCTCGTAGGCAATAAACGAAGGGCAGCCTTCTTTGAGGCACATTTATAAATATTGGATTGGAAAATAGAGAGGCACTTGATGAGCAATTTTAGTTGTTGGAATACGAGATTTTGAAAATTGAAATGTTTTTTTAATGATGGATGGATTATTCAAAGAAGAAAGTATAGTTTTAAATCGAGTATGCTAAATGCAAAAAAAATTCATGCATTTAAACCTAACTATTTTAGGATCAAGATGTTATCTTTACCTTACCGTAGACAAATTTATAAGAGAGGTATAAAATTACTATTAAGAAAAAAGAGAAATAAATGACCTGGCCTTTAAGCAAAAATAAATGACAATGACAGGACTAGAGCAAGGCACGCGTGGGGATATGGATGAATACAATGCTAAAGTGCTGCATGCACCATAAACGTCTAGGAATGATTAACGGTCGGTTGGCTCGGAGCTTCTATTTGTACCGCTAAAATTATTGGGTATCTTCTCTTCCCTTTAATTTTTATAAAAGAAATTAACTTTTTAAATTAACTTTTATCCTTTTCTTTCTGCACCTCTCGTCCCAATCTCCTTCCCTTTCTTCTCCGCATCGCTCCTTTTTCTCGGTCCCTGACTTCTCCTCGAGTTGTAGGGTTCCATTTCTCCTTCCGCTTCCCTTCCTTCTTGCTCTCTTTCTTGCTCGCTCGGCCAATTTTCTGCTCGGAGCTCTCAGAAGAGAAAAGGAACAAGCCCAGATCGTCTGGATGGATTGGATGTAACATTACTAAGCCAAGGTTAGTCCTCCTCCTCATATCTTGGATTTTCTCCGGCTTTTCCCTTGAATTCTCGCAATCTTCTTCGTTATTAAATCTGTCTTGAGTGTGAGAAAATCATCCTAAGAACTCAAATTTAACTTTTTCTCGGTTATTTTTGATCATCTAGTTAGTTTTAGAGCAATTGTTAGAGAAATGCTCCAGTTTTCTGTAGTTTTTGATTTTGCTTTCTGTTTACACATTTTTTTGTCCAAGTTGATGCTGAATTTATTTGGATTTTTTGAAGATGAGTTTTTCTACAGAAAAATCATCTCTTTCTCTCTCTCTCTCTCTCTCTCTCTGATTTTAGGCGAAGAGAATGGCAGAATTGGTGGAGCCTAACCCTTCGTCGGAGGATGCTGAGGATACGAGTTGGGTGCCGAGAGCAGACATGGAATTCAAGAGTGATGAGGAGGCCTACCGATTCTATAATAATTATGCAAAGGTAGTAGGATTCAGTGTTCAAAAAGCTTGGATTAATCGAAGAGCCTCAGGAGTCATCATATCGAGGACGTACATTTGGAAAAGGAAAGATGAGAGCGAGGTGAGGAACCCACGACAGAATGAGAGAACTGTTGGGTATGCAGATGGTGGCTACTTAATTGATAAGACTGAGGTTAGAGTTATACTCTATGTCCTTAAGACAATTTCATCCTGCAATGATGCTTACGGTCAGTATGACAATTGTCTCTCAGGATACAATAGTTTCCTTTTGATGAAAGCAGCACTACAATTCATCAAAAAAATTAAATCAAGAATGCTACTCTCTTTTTAATGCACTATTGCTATACTACTCTAAGGAAAGTATGCAAATGCCTAAGAGAGGAGAAGGTCAGAATTGATTCGGATTGAACTCAATTCGGAATGAATGGATTGAATGAAAATGCTTGGTTTAGGGTCCTATTTATAGGTTTTAGGTACCCTTGGAAGCAACCCTTCGGAATTAATCTGTACCGTTAGATCTGGTCGGATCTAATCAATGGTCAGATCAATAAGCCCCTTTTCGTGATGTGATAAGCCGATCTATTATCGTGATCTAAAGATCAGCCGATCAGATAAGTCAATCAACGTTCCGATATGCCTTTTCATCGTCGTGATCTGATGATCACGTTATCAGATAGGCGGTTGCACGGCTTTGATACACCATTTCAAGTTGACTTATCACCAACTGTACGATCGGACGGACGCCTTATCACCAACCGTAGGATCAGACAGGCGCTTTATCACTAACGGTCCTGTTGACTGGTCAACCGATGGATGTCAACCGTTGGATCGTAATCGCGATCGTGATTTGATCACCGCATTTTGACCCTTCATCCAATCGATCAATGATTAGTTCTGATCCTGATCCGATGATCAACGGTCAATTGATCTCAGCCCCTTATCTTGATCCGATCAATCTCCACCATCGGATCCTCATGATTTAGAAAAATTTAAAGCCCCTTAAGCTTCTCGCGACGATGCGCACGTGCGAAGTGCGCCTACAAAGTGCCCATTGCGCCCTTCGCACACGCGCGTGCGAGTGCTCATGCGCAGGGGTGATGCTTAGCATCATCCTTAAGCTCTCAACTAATGGTGAGCCTAAGGAACTTAAGCTTCAAGGAAATGGTTTCCATATAAGTGAACATTCCTTTTTGATTTTTTCGATGTGGGACTAAATGTCCCCACAATTTCTCATTCACACACATAAGGAGGTAATGGGCTTTCAAGGCCCATTAGGGTATTCAAGGCCTATTTTGTCCCATTACCCAACAATCCCCCACATGAATGGAAATTGGACTTAGATCAAAGATCAGCAAAGGCAAACCCCCACATAAAAGGATTTTAATACAAATGAATATGCAGACACTAAAGAGAGTATAATGGGATGAAGTTGTATCGGGATAGGTAGCTTGTGGCTTTGAACCTTCCTTAGTGAGTTGTTATCGAGTTTACTTGCTAAAAAGTGAACATGATGTCTTGAACTTTTCAGCGTTTTGTGTAAACTAAGACAATAACAATCACGCAACTTCTTCCCGAGCATTCTTTTGGTTCTCATGGTGGTGTTCATTTTGGCCCCGAACATCTCCTAGTCTCATGAGTGCTTCAGAGAATTAAACCTTAAAATTCTTATAGAATTAGCCCAGTTCACAGTCACATAGGTGATTCTTATTAAGAGTATCCTGTCATAGCCCACATGAATGTTCATGTCATAAGAATCATTAAAAGCAATGCTTATCCTAGTACCTTTAGAAAGTAGCACCAATTATCATAGGAATGAGTAGGATTGAACATCCTTAGTGCTTTCAAGTCTCTTCATAATTTAGTTGTCCCTTTTGAACCTAGATCTTGGGATCTCCAGCCAGCTAGGTTGGGTATCCACTATGAAAATTTTTCAGTTATAGGTTTTAAACCCATTCCCCTTGATAAACAGTTTACTTGATCTCTTGGTAACCCTTTTGTTAATGGATACGCTAGGTTTTTCTTTGACTGAATATAGTCAATAGAAATTGCACCAATTTCAAGTAACTGCTTAATGGTATTATGTCTGCGACGTATATGTCTAGATTTACCATTATACATCTTATTATGTGCTCTGCAAATTGCCGATTGACTATCACAATGTATGCATATTGCAGACACATGCTTTGGCCAACATGGAATATCTTCTAAAAGGTTTTGAAGCCATTCTGCTTCTTTAGCAGCCTTTTCTAAGGCAATAAACTCGGATTCCATAGTGTATCGAGCTATACATGTTTGCTTAGAAGATTTCCATGACACAACACCTCCTAAGGTGAATACATATTTACTTGTGGATTTTGTATCTTCGGTGTTAGATATCCAATTTGCATCACTGTACCCTTCTAGTACAGCTGGATATCTTGAATAATGTAATCCATAACTTAGGGTATATCGCAGATATCTTAATATCCTTATTAGAGATGTCCAATGATTTGGATATGGATTACTTGTGAATCTACTCAACTTATTGATAGTATATGCTATGTCAGGACGAGTGCAATTCATGACATATATTAAACTGCCAATTATACGTGAGTATTCCAATTGAGATATGAGTTCTCTAGTATACTTAGCCAAATGTAGATTAACATCTACAGGTATTTTCACCGGGCTAGTATCATACTTTTTAAACTTATTTAATATTTTCTCAATATAATGAGATTGAGATAATATTATTTCTTCAGATATTCTAGTGATTCGAATCCCTAGTATAACATTTGCAACACCCATATTTTTTATATCAAAATGTTTGATCAACATTTTCTTTGTCTGTTTAATCATTTCAGTATTACTACCAATGATTAACAAGTCATCTACATATAAGCAGATTATAACATACCCTTCAGGCAGGGTTTTGGCATATACATTTATCACATTCATTTATTTTGAACCCATTTGATAACATTACATTATCAAATTTTATATGTCATTGTTTAGGTGCTTGCTTTAATCCATATAAGGATTTAACAAGTCTACACACCTTCTTTTCTTGTCCTGGAACAATAAATCCCTTAGGTTGTTCCATGTATATTTCTTCATCTAATTCACCATTCAGAAAAGCAGTTTTAACATCCATTTGATGAATTTCAAGATTGTTAATGGCTGCAAAAGCGATTAACATTCTTATAGATGTTATTCTACTTACTGGTGAATAGGTATCAAAGAAGTATATACCTTCTTTTTGTTTGAAGCCCTTAGCCACTAATCTGACTTTATACTTGTCAATTGATCCATCAGCCTTTAGCTTTTTCTAAAAAATCTACTTGCACCCTAGAGGTTTTATACCAGATGGTAAGTCTACCAACTCCCAGGTATGATTATGCATAATGGACTCAATTTCACTATTAACAGCTTCTTTCCAAAAGGGTGCTTCTGGATTAGACATTGCCTCTTTGAATGTCTGAGGTTCATCTTGTAACATATAAGTTACATAATCAGGACCAAAGGACTTTACAACTGTTGGTCTCTTACTACATCTGGGTTCATCTTCAGGATATTCTTCCTGATGACTACTACTGGCAGTATTATCATAAGTTCTTTTATTTGAACTTAATTCTAATTTCCTTTTGCTTGGAAATATATCTTCAAAGAATGTTGCATTCCTTGATTCCATGATTGTATTTTTCGGTATATCAGATATATCTTATTTATACACAAGAAAGTGATATGCACTACTATTATGTGCATAACCGATAAATATACAATCAACAGTTTTAGGTCCTATTTTGATCTTTTTAGGGTCCGGAATAGCTACTTTAGCTAGACACCCCCACACTCTTAAGTAATTATAAGAAGGCTTCTTTCCTTTCATAACTCATATGGAGTAACTTCCTTCTTCTTAAGATGTATCTTATTAAGAATGATTTGCTGAGAGAATTGCTTCTCCCCATAAATTCTGTGGTGTACCAGAATTTATCAACATAGCATTCATCATTTCTTTTAATGTGTGGTTTTTACGTTCCGTAATTCCATTAGATTGAGGCGAGTAAGGAGCAGTAGTTTGATAAATAATGCCATGCTCTTGACAGAATTCGTTAAAAGGTGCATCGCATTCACCACCTCTATCACTCCTTATGGCCTTAAATTTTTCCCAAGTTAAATTTCAACTTCATTCTTATAACATTTAAACATTTATAAAGCCTCATCTTTAGACTTTAGTAGATACACATAGCAGTATCTAGTTGAATCATTAATACATGTTATAAAATACTTTTTACCTCCTCTAGTTTGAACTGACTTTAAGTCACATAGATCACTGTGAATTAAGTCAAGAGGTTCAGTATTTCTTTCAACCGATGAAAATGTTGTTTTTGCTAACTTAGCTTCAACACACACTTCACACTTATAATGTGGATCGATTTCACGATTAGGTAATATTCTAATTTCATTAATTTTCATAATGAATTAAAATTTACGTATCCTAATTTATCATGCCATAAACAAGAAGAGTTAACCATATAAGCAAAAGAAGAAGCTTTATTTATTTCAAGGTTTCTGTGTACAGTCATTACATTAACCTTGAATAATCCATTATTCAAGTAATCCCTTCCAATAAATATTTCCCCCTTAGTAAGTACAAATTTATTAGACTCAAAGACCATCCTAAAGCCATGTTTGCTTAGAAGGGAGTCTGATATAAGATTCTTCCGGATGTCAGGGACATGTAGCACATCATTAAGCAGAAGCTCCTTGCTAAATGTCATTTTCATAACAATGCGGCCAAGTCCTTCTATCTTAGATGTAACGGAGTTATCCATGACCAAATTTCTACCATTGATAGGAGTATATGATGAGAACATACTCTTATCAGAGCGGACATATCTGGTAGCTCCAGTATCGATGTACCACTCATTTGTTTTGTCAACCATGTTTGCTTCAAACACAATAGCTGACAGCATCATCTCAGATACATCTTGGGATAGGGTTTCAGTAATGTTGACTTCTTTCTTTTCTTTGTCCTTGAAACAACAGTCCTTGGATTTGTGTCCTTGCTTTCCACAAACAAAGCACTTTCCTTTAAACTTATATTTCTTTGGATTGCCCTTCTTCTATTTAAAGCCTTCGTCTGGAAACTTGCGTTTCTTCTTCCCTTCTATGAGGTTGGCCTTTGGCTCAGCAGGTTGTCCTCCTGTCTTCTTGTCTTGGCTTTTATTGTCCTCCTCGATCCTCAGACGGACAATTAGGTCTTCAAGTCCCATCTTCTTCCGCTTATGCTTCAGATAGTTCTTGAAGTCCTTCCATAATGATTGTAGCTTCTCTATGATGGCAGCTACCTGGAATGATTCACTGAGAGACATTCTCTCTGCATGTATCCCATGCAGGATGATCTGGAGCTCTTGGACTTGCTCCATAACAGTTCTGTGGTCGACCATTTTGTAGTCTAAGAACCTTCCAACCACAAACTTTTTGTGTCTAGCATCCTCTGTTTTGTACTTTTTATCCAGGGATGCCCATAGCTCTTTGGCAGTAGCAATACTGCTGTACACATTGTACAGGGTATTGTCCAGACCATTAAAGATGTAGTTCTTGCAAAGAAGTCTGAATGCTTCCATGCCTCCACCACAGCAATGACTTGCTTGTCGGTCTCCCCTTCCTTCAGAACATGCGGATCTTCATTCAGTACCCTGACCAGATTCAGAGTTGTGAGGTATAACAGCATCTTCTGTTGCCACCTCTTAAAGTCCGTGCCAGAGAATTTCTCCGGTCTCTCGACTTGAACTGATGTCGTCATAGTAACCATCTGCAGCAGCACTTCCGTGGTAGCAGAAAATTGTCTTAAGATTGTTGGATGTGCAGATAGTGGCTACCTAATTGATAAGACCGAGGCTAGAGTTATACTCTATGTCCTTAAGATAATTTCGTCCTGCAATGATGCTTACGGTCAGTATGACGATTGTCTCCCAGAATACAAGTCTCCTTTTGATGAAAGCAGCACTACAATTCATCAAAAAATTTGAACCAAGAATGCTACTCTCTTTTTAATGCACTATTGCTATACTACCCTAAGGAAAGTATGCAAATGCCTAAGAGAGCAGAAGGCCAGAATTGATTCGGATTGAACTCAATTCGGAATTAATGGATTGAATGAAAATGCTTGGTTTAGGGTCCTATTTATAAGTTTTAGGTGCCCCTTGGAAGCAACCCTTCGGAATTAATCTGTACCATTAGGTATGATCAACGGTCAGATCAATAAGCCCTTTTTCGTGATGTGATAAGCCGATCTATAGCCGTGATCTAAAGATCAGCCGATCAGATAAGCCAATCAACGTTCCGATATGCCTTTTCATCGTCGTGATCTGATGATCACGTTATCAGCTAGGCGGTTGCACGGCTTTGATACACCGCTTCAAGTTGACTTATCACCAACCGTATGATCGAACGGGCACCTTATTACCAACCGCAAGATCGGACGAGTGCCTTATCACCAATGGTCCTGTTGACTGGTCAATCGACGGGTGTCAGCCATTGGATCGCGATCGTGATCGTGATTTGATCACCATATCTCGACCCTTCATCCGATCGATCAATGATCAGTTCTGATCCTGATCCGATGATCAATGGATCTCAGCCTCTTATCTTGATTCGATCAGTCTCCACCGTCGGATCCTCATGATCTAGGAAAAATTTAAAGCCCCTCAAGCTCCTCGCGATGATGCGCATGTGCGCCTATAAAGCGCCCATTGCGCCCTTCGCACACGCGCGTGCACGCCCTTAGGCTCTCCACTTATGGTGAGCCTAAGGAACTTAAGCTTCAAGGAAGTGGTTTCCATATAAGTGAACATTCCTTTCTTGATTTTTCTGATGTGGGACTAAATATCTCCACAATTTCTCATTCATACACATAAGGAGATAATGGGCTTTCAAGGCCCATTAGGGTATTCAAGGCCTATTTTGGCCTATTACTCAACAAGAACCGGTTGCCTTGCACATTTGACCATCAAAATTACAGCAAATGGTACATATAGGGTGAGTGAATTCCACCCCATGCACAACCATGATCTTGTCGCTAGTGAAAGCTCACACATTGAAGTCGCATCGGGTTGCAAAGAAGGCACGAGCTGTTATAACGAATCAGGCATTGCAGAAGGCTACAATGGAGTATTTGGTCAGGCAGGCTGGGGGTTATAGGCAGGTCACTTTCATTTCTGTGGAAGATGCTGCTGATAAAAGTTGGGCTCCAAAAGTTGATATGGAGTTCGAGAATGATGAAAAGGCTTATCAGTTCTACAATGACTATGCTAGAAGGATAGGATTCGATGTCCGAAAGGCTTGGGTGAACCGAAGATCTTCTGAGTTATTATATCGAGGACCTATGTGTGCTACAAAGAAGGCTACTATGGGAATAAGAAAGATGAAAGTCAGGTGGAGAAACATCGTTTTCGGCCAAATGAGAGGACCGGTTGCCTTGCCAGAATGGTCATTAAACTCCCAAAGAATGGTAGATATCGTGTGACCGAGTTTCAGCCAATGCACAACCATGAGTTTGTAACAGCAAGAACAGCACACACTTTAAAATCACATAGAACTGCTAATAAGATTCAAAACATTGAAGCGAATTCGGAGGATGATTCTAGTGTGGCACTGAAAGCTATCCATGATCATGTGAGCAAACAAGATGCTGCTGCTTGTGAACATCTCACCTCTCTTTCTATGCAGTGTAAAAACTATTTACCTGTAAAACGTAAGTATGCTCTGAAGCCAGGAGATGTGGGGGCGATGCTGCAGTACATGCAGGAAAGGCAAGTCAGTGACCCTTCATTTTATTATGCAATACAACTTGATAAAGAAGATCAAGTTACAAATGTCTTTTGGACTGATGGAAAGTCAATGGTTGACTATTATTACTTTGGTGATGCAGTCTGCTTTGATACAACATGCAAAACTAATAGTTGTTCTAGGCCCTTCACTCTCTTTTATGGAGTGGAATCATCATAGACAAACTGTCATCTTTGGTGCGGCATTGATATATGATGAAACTGAAGAATCTTTCAGTTGGTTGTTTGAGACCTTTAAGACTGCAACGTATGGGAAGGAACCACAGGTTCTTCTAACTGATCAAAATCCTTTAATTAGGAATGCTATCAATTCAGTGTGGCCAGGTACAGCTCACCGTGTTTGTGTGTGGCATATGTACCAGAATGCATCCAAGTATTTAGGTCAAGTATTTCAAGGTTCCAGAACTTTTGCATATGATTTTGGCAAATGTGTTTTTGATTGTGAAGAGGAAGAGGAGTTCGTATCAGCATGGGAAAACATTAAAGAAGTATGATCTCAAAGACAATGAATGATTGAACAAGTTATTTGAGGATAGGGAAAAATGGGCTGTGGCATATGGTCGCGAGATGAGAAGCGCACAACGTTTGGAAAGCATAAGTGGGATGCTAAAGGAATACTTGAGCCCAGAACGAGATCTACTGCAGTTTCTTAAGCATTTTGAAAGAGTGCTGGAAGAGCAACGGGATGCAGAATTACAGGCTGATTTTCATGCCACTCTGAGTACCTCAACAATAGCTCCTTCTCGGATGTTGAAGCAGGCGGCCAGTGTATATACTCCTGCAGTGTTTGAGATGTTTCAAAGGGAATTTGAAATGTCGATGGATTGCATGGTATACAATTCTGGTGCATTTTGAAGAGTGGATCGTTCTCTTTCTACCCTTGGAACATAGCACGTATTCGACCAGCCCCAAGTCGTATGGAGATGCGGAAGTGAGATGATATCCTTGCTGAAATTCTGCAGCAGAATTTTGGATCTTGATCTTGGTAATCTTCCCGGATTGATTAGCAACTAGGATTTTCTTTGGTTTCTTGCACCCAAAGATTGTAAGAGAGGGTCATGACCTCTCTTCTTCCTCATGTGAACCTTCAGATCTGATCCAGAAAATCAAGAAACGCTGCCCAAGGAGAAGGTGCTGCTAGGGTTTCATCCTTCTCCTTCCTTGAGAGAGGCGGTTCCAAGAAGATGGCTAGGGCAGAGATGGCAGCAATAAAACCCTAGAAATCTAGGGCATCTATGTGTGAGAAAGAGAGAAAGACATGCATAAGAGAGGAAAGGAGAGGGATAGCTCATTCTTGGGAGAAAAGAGTTTCTTTCATTCATCTATAATCATCATCGTTACATGACTATATATAACCCGTCCCCTTGACGGCCACCAAAATAAAACCAGCACCATACATGAACCGGTGCTTTATTATATGGATAATAAACCCTAAAAAACTCCCTTGGATCAGCCCACACCTTTGGTCCAAACCCAGCCCAATGATAGACTAGCCCCCTCAAGACCCAACAACCTAGGCCTTAACCCTGTGGAGCCTACAAACCTCCACCCTAGGATTTAAGCTTTGGAGTACCACACCAGGCTCTACAATCTCCACCTTGGTGCTTCAAAGCTGCTAAAAAATTTGCACATTCCTCAGACCCATCAGTGTCACACATGAGAGAAAGCTATCACATGGAAGAGTCTTCGTAAGTGCATCTGCCTGGTTCTTTTTTGTATGAACTTTTACCAGCTTTACTTCACCTTCTTCCACCAATTCTCTGATCCTGTGATACCTCACATCTATATGCTTTGTGCGTGCATGATAGATTGGGTTCTGAGCCAACTACAGGGCACTGACTATCACTGTGTAGTAATACTGTACCCTGCTTCACCCCTATTTTCATGATGAGTCTCTTCAACCAAAGAGCCTCCTTGGCAGCTTCTGTAATCCTTATATACTCAGCTTCTGTTGTAGATAAAGCTGTAATAGGTTGAAGGATTGATCTCCAAGAAATTAATCCAACATACATGCTAAACACATACCCTATGGTAGACCTTCTTGTATCCAGATCACCTGCAAATTTGCATCCACAAACCCTTCCAATGGACCTAATGACTTACTTGGGATATTAGATTTCTCCTTAGGTCTTTCTTGCTGCCCAAAAATTAGACCAAGTCCACGAGTTCCCTGAAGGTACCTCAAAATTCACTTGAGTGCCTTCCAGTGCTCCTTCCCTGGGTTTGCCATGAATATGCTCACCTAACTCACTGCATATGCTATGTCAGGTCTGCAACAACCATAGCATACATAATGCTGCCCATGGGACTGGCATATGGAACTCTCTCCATGTACTCTTTCTCTTCATCTGTCTAGGGGTTCTGTAACTTAGAAAGAAACATGTGATTAGCCAAAGGTGTTCCAACTAGTTTGGCCTTATCCATCCCAAACCTCTCCAACACCTTCTAAATATATCCACCCAATGACAAGTGTAGAATTCCCTTGGTCCTATCTCTGTAAATTTTCATCCCAAGTATCTTCCTAGCTGACCCCAAATCCTTCATTTCAAATTCCATTGATAATGCATATTTCAGTCCATTCACTGCTTCAACACTCCTGCTGACAATGGGCATATCATCCATATACAGAAGGAGATACAGTGCATCATCCTCATCCACATTTTTCACATAGACATAAGTATCATGTTCACATCTAGAAAATCCAAGGCCCAAAATAAAAGTGTCAAACCTATTGTACCACTGACGGGGTGACTGCTTCAAACCATAGAGCAATTTCTTTAGTAGACATACTTTTTCTTCCAATCCAGATTCCTTGAAACCTTCTGATTGCTTTATGTATATCCTCTCGTCTAGACTCCCATGTAAGAAAGCTGTCTTCACGTTCATCTGCTGCAACTCCATACCATATTGTGCTACAAGAGATAACAACACACGAATTGAAGCATGGCGTACCACTGGAGAGAATACCTCTGTGTAGTCAATTCTCTCTCTCTGTGAGAACCCCTTAGCAAAAAGCCTTGCTTTGTATCTGACTCCATCTTGCCCTGAAGGTGCCACCTTCTTTGTGAATACCCATTTTGAACCAATGGCCTGAGCATCTCTAGGTAGATCCACTAGCTGCCATGTCTTATTCTTTTCTAGGGACTCCATCTCCTCCATCATGGCTTGCATCCATGACTCTCTTTCTAAACTTTCCATGGCTTCTTGGAAGGTCTCTGGATCTTCATTTGCAGTGATTAGAGCATAGGAAATCATGTCATCAATGCGATACCGAGCATGTTTGATGATGGTACGCTTTACCTTGTGTAGTGCCATACCCCTTTGATCATCTTTCAAAGCTGAAGTGTGTGACTCCACCTGCACCTTCTTCTGGATTGATGGCTCTCCTGGCTGATCCTTTATATGTATTGGAACATCCATACCAAATTCCACCTCAAAAGAAGCACGTTTTGAAGTAGAAGTAGAATGTACATCACTTGTTAGCCAATGCTATCCACTACTGTCCTGTCCAGCCTTTTCAGCTCCATCTACAATCTCTGACCTCTTCAAGATGCTATCCCCCCGAGTGGTTAAGACCCTAAAGGCTCTGTACTCAACGAGTTGCCCCTCGGAGCGGTTCACAAACCCTCGAGGTGGTTCAAAAGGAGCTCGCCCACATCATGGCCCACGGGACACCACTCGGCCCCGGCACGGCGGTGCCCCCCGAGTGGTTAAGATCCTAAAGGCTCTGTACTGGCCGAGTCGCCCCTTGCAGCGGTTCACAAACCCCCGATGTGGTTCAAAATGAGCTCGCCCGCATCACGGCTCATGGGACACCACTCGATTCCGGCACGGCGGTGCCCCCCGAGTGGTTAAGACCCTAAAGGCTCTGTACCGACTGAGTCGCCTCTCGCAGCGGTTCACAAACTCCCAAGGTAGTTCAAAAGGAGCTCGCCCGCATCATGGCCCACGAGACACCACCGGCCCTGGCACGGTGGTGCCCCTTGAGTGGTTAAGACCCTAAAGGCTCTGTACCGGCCGAGTCACCCCTCGCAGCAGTTCATAAACCTCCAAGGCAGTTCAAAAGGAGCTCGCCCGCATCATGACCCACGGGACACCACTCGGTCCCGGCACGGTGGTGCCCCCGAGTGGTTAAGACCCTAAAGGCTATGTACTAGCCGAGTCGCCCCTCATAGCGGTTCACAAACCCTCGAGGCGGTTTAAAAGGAGCTCGCCCGCATCACGGCCTATGGGACACCACTTGGCCCCGGCACGGTGGTGCCCTCTGAGTGGTTAAGACCCTAAAGGCTATGTACCGACCGAGTCGCTCCTATCAGCGGTTCACAAACCCCCGAGGCGGTTCAAAGGAGCTCACTCGCACATGGCCCATGGGACACCACTCGACCCGGCACGACGATGCACTCCGAGTGGTTAAGACCCTAAAGGCTCTGTACCCGGCGAGTTGCCCCTTGCAGCGGTTCACAAACCCCCGAGGTGGTTCAAAAGGAGCTCACCTGCATCACGGCCCATGGGACACCACTCGGCCCCGGCACAGCGGTGCCCCCTGAGTGGTTAAGACCTTAAAGGCTCTGTACCGGCCGAGTCGCCCCTCACAGCAGTTCACAAACCCCTGAGGCGGTTCAAAAGGAGCTCGCTCGCATCACGACCTACGGGACACCACTCGGCCCTGGCACGATGGTGCCCCCCGAGTGGTTAAGACCTTAAAGGCTCTATACCTGCCGAGTTGCCCCTCGCAGCGGTTCACAAACCCTCAAGGCGGTTCAAAGGAGCTCGCCTGCATCATGGCCCACGGGACACCACTCGGCCCCGGCACGGTGGTGCCTCCCGAGTGGTTAAGACCCTAAAGGCTCTGTACCTGGCGAGTCGCCCCTCGCAGCGGTTCACAAACCCCCGAGATGGTTCAAAAGGAGCTCGTCTGCATCACGGCCCATGGGACACCACTTGGCCCCGGCACGGCGGTGCCCCCGAGGGGTTAAGACCCTAAAGGCTCTATACCGACTGAGTTGCCCCTCGCAGCGGTTTACAAACCCCGAAGATGGTTCAAAAGGAGATCGCCCGCATCACGGCTCATGAGACACCACTCGGCCCCGGTATGGCGGTACCCCTCGAGTGGTTAAGACCCTAAAGGCTCTGTACTCGGCGAGTCATCCCTGGTAGTGGTTCACAAACCCCCAATGCGGTTCTAAGTCGAGGCTTGACGACCCTATGGCTAACAAGGCGCTGCTCGGTTCTGCGCCGTCTCCAACAGACCCTGTCCGCCGAAGTCCCTTTCAAAATCAACCTCACAAGGCATCTTTGTGAGCTCAGCGGCCCTGACCTCTTCAGGTCGGCCTCGTCGGCCTCGGCGTCTCCAAGCCATGCCGAGGCAGCCCCGACCTCTTCAGGTCGGCCCCGTCGGCCCTAGCGTCTCCAAGCCATGCCGAGGCGGCCCTAAACTCTTCAGGTCGGCCCCCTCAGCCCCAGCGTCTCTAGCAAGCTGAGGCAGCCCCGACCTCTTCAGGTCGGCCCCGGCGTCTCCAGCAAGCCGAGGCGGCCCCGACCTCTCCATGTCGGTCCCGGCGTCTCCAGCCATGCCGAGGCAGCTCCGACCTCTTCAGGTCGGCCCCGACACGACTCTCGGGCAAAAAGCTATTAAATCTAAGTACATTATGCTTAGGCAATATTTCTTTCATCGATACTTAAAAAGGTTATGCAGAGAAGCCCGACTCCAGCATCGGCAGCAAAAGTCATCACCCTTCGGGGTTAAAAGAAACCTGACAACTCTCAACTCTCAGGTCACCCTTTAGGGTTCAAAAGTTTTCGAACAGCCATGACTTTGCCTCAGCGACCTTACTGCAGCCTCATCGGCTTTATCTCTGCCTCCATGGCTTTATCTATAGCCTCATCGACTTTATCTCTACCTCAGCGGCCTTATTGCAGCCCCATCGGCTTTATCTTCGCCCTAGCGGCCTTACTGCAGCCTCATCTGCTTTATCTCTACCTCAGCAATGTTATTGTAGCCTCATCGGCTTTATCTCTACCTCAGCGGCATTGTCATAGCCTCATCGGCCTTATCTCTGCCTCAGCGGCATTATAGCAGCCTCAGCAGCTTTATCTCTGTCTCAATGGCGTTATTTGCAGCCATCATCCATCTGGTGGAAGGTCTTCCCAGCAAGAGACTCACCACCGTCATATTTCTCTGAGTCTCATCAATAAGAGCAGGCTCAAGCTATAAGTAAAGAGCTCCTTCAAGCTCACCGGCAAACCCCACAAACGTGAAGTACCCTAAATGAAGCAGAAGGAGATGAATTTCTCCAAAAAAAAGGTGGATATCCACTTCCAGACTCTACGTTGGGAGATGATTGCTGGCTACCCTCGGCTAGCCGGCAGGGCAAAAGGAAAAAGATCTCTCTCCACTAGAAATGAATCAGAACTTAAGCAAATATGAAAGGACAAGAGCAAAGATGAAGAGTTCTACACTCTTTTCGCTTAGCTGTTGCGCAGCACAAAAGCTCAAGGAGTGTGGGGGGCATCTGATGGGGCCAGTGGGCCCCCATAGGCCACAATAACAGCATTCGGACTTGGCAACTCGGCCTTCCCCCCGTCCGTCGCCTTTTCTCTCTCCTCCGCATGGAGCCAGCTTCTGTTCGGCTTAGGGCATGTTCCCCTTGGCCTTGGCACTCGGTGTCGGCCTCGCCCCGGCATCATCCCGCTCGGCCACAGACTCCTCGGCCCCGGCCTCGAGCTTCCTCCTCGGCCCCGGCCTCGAGCTTCCTCCTTGGCCCCAGCCTCGAGCCTTCCGCCTCGGCCCCAGCCTCAAAGCCTCCTCCTCAGCCCCGGCCTTGAGTTTCCGTCTCGGCCCTGGCCTTGAACGTTCCTTCTTGGCCCCGGCCTCGAGCTTCCACCTCGGCCCCAGCCTCGAGCGTCCCGCCTTGGCCCCGGCCTCGAGCCTTCCGCCTCGGCCCTGGCTTCGAGGCCTCAGCCTGGTGCGTTCCGCCTTGGCCCCGACCTCGAGCTCCCGCCTTAGCCCCGACCTCGAGCCTCCCACCTTGGCCCCAGCCTCGAGCTCCCGCCTCAGCCCCGGTGTCACCGGGCTTTCAATCGGCACGCGCAAGCGCTCCCTATGGCCACTAGGTCCTTGCGTCTACCGGTGATGGCGTTAGAGAAACCCTTTCCCTAACCAGCCTTACCCCAGAACAATGAATAAAAATCCCTCGAAGAACAAAGTCCCACCCAAACACAAAGATATACAAGAAGCAAAGCCTTCCCAACCAAGAACTCTCCACTAAGTAACTTGGAAAATAATGAGGTTGCCCAAAGGCTACAAAGACACTCCTCTCTGTCCCTAACAAAGATTTCTCAAAGTGCCCGCCCCAACCTCACTCAACGAAAATTGACCTGTGGATGCCTCGCACCCGCGCACCACCTGTGCATGTCGGCCACGTCTCGTGCTCGCCTAAGTCTGCCTGACTTAGATCTGCACCGCTGCAATCTCGCTGACTTAGACCTGCACCGCTGCGATCTCCACTGATCCAGCAGCTCGCCAACCTCACGAAGCCTTCTCTGGTAGTTTGGTGGCACACCCGAACTCCTCTCGGATGCCTTCTTCCTTGAAGGATTTCTGATGGAAGTTGATCTGCTCGGATCCCATCCAATGCCAAGGCCTAGGGTCCGCCTAGCCTTAAATAGGCCTGCCCAACCACCTTAGCTGCCTCAATGGATTGGATAAGCCTTATCCCCAGGGCCTTATCCAATGGATAAGCCTTATCCAAAGGCTATCTCCACAAATCCCAAAATACCTGATGTGTCCCTGCTGAACCGTCTGCCAACCGTTCGCTGAACCATCCGCCTAGCCATCCAGGCATGCGCCTGGCTCTGTGTGTGCGCGCCCGCACGCGCCCGCTGTGCGCGCCCAATCATGCCCCCTAATGCCTCCTTGGTTGGATATCCCACTCGCTGAGCCATCCCGCTTGCCGCCTCCTGCCGCAGGCCTTCGTGCCTAGACTCTCCCACGCGATGCCTAGGCATGAGGTTGTTGCACAACCTCAAGTCTGGTGGTGGGATAGTTTCTTGCCCCCACCCTTCGCAACTGTCCTCCGCCATCCCTCCACTGGAATGAAGTAAGGATGCCTACCTCTCTGAATCAAGATGCCTCTTCGATGAGGCATGACCACGGCCTTGCTCTTGATGAAGAAGTCCATTCCGAGTATCAGGTCGCAGTCGTCGATTGGCAAGACCGTCATGCTGCAGCGTCCAGTCCATGAGCCCACCTCCAATGTGGCCTTCGCTTGGCCCAAAGACTCCATCTCCTCAGAGTTGACTAGATTTACCCTACAAGGCATGGATAGCGCTCCAAGACCTAATCTGTGCACTGCTCCTTGGCTCACAAAATTGTGTGTCGCGCCAGAATCAACCAAGGCCCGCACTATCCTCCGTTGACCCATGCCCTCATGTACATCAAACCTTGGCTTTGCTCCTTTGTAGCCAAAGTGTTGATTGACTGTAGCGGGGCCATCCTTGCTATTGGCTCATCCTTCGAACTCTCGGATGCCCTGTCTGTCTGGGTAGTGACGGCCGCTACCGCCACCTTCCGTGGACACTCGTGCGCTAGATGTGGCCCTTCGCATATGAAGCATTCAGCGAAAGTTGCCTGTCCCTTTGGTTTTGCTGCTGCACGTGGTGGAACACTCTCCTTCTTGCCTTTTCAACCATGCGGTGGTGACACACTCTTGCGCTTGCCCTTGCCCTTGCCCTGGCCACCGCTACCCAAAGTCGTAGCGCTGTGAAAGTCCACCAGCGCCTCAGCTGCTACGAAGGCTGAGGGAATATCCCTTACCTCCCTCCTGCGAAGCTCGGCTTACGCCCACCCCTATAGACCAGCGAGGAAGTTAAATAACTTATCTTCCTTGGACATGTTGGACACCTCCAGAAGTAGATTGCTGAATTGCACCACGTACTCCCGGATGCTCCCTGTCTACTGCAGCTTTCTTGGGTTCTCTCAAGCAAGCCACCCCGCGTTGCTCGGCTGGAACTGAGCCTTCAGTTTCCTCTTGAAGATCTCCCAAGTCTCGATTCTGGGACACCCCGCATGGTCATCCTCGGCCGTCCTGATCCTCCACCAGAGCTTGGCGTTCCCCTCCAAATAAGTCGAGGCCCGATCCACCTAATCGGGTGCTGGGATCTTCGCCGCATGGAAGTAAGTCTCCATGTCCCATATGAAGTTCTCCACTTCCGTTGCGCTCCTGACTCCGCCGAAGGCCTTTTGCTCCCTGACCTTTGCTTCCTTTGCCGGAGCACCGATCATGTAGACTGGACTCCGCGCCTCCTGCCTCAGACGGATCACCTCCTACTCCAAAGCATGGATCCGAAGCTCCAATCTCTCCTCCATGGCCAAGTCTGATCGCTGCTGTTCATGCTTTGATGCTCGAGGTTGCGAAGCAGCTCCTCGTGTGCCTCCAGCAATTGGTTTTGCGAAGCCTGCAACTCAGCCAACTTCATGCTCAACTCCGCGCATACAGCTACAAGATTCATGGTCGATCCCTCTCCTGGATCTCCCACAATACCCTCCAAATGGGTCATGCAGTCTCCTACCGCTCTCGCCATCTACTTGGACTTGCTTGGAACTTGTCTTCAACCGGGCTCTGATACCACTTATCACCGGGCTTTCAATCGGCACGTGCAAACGCTCCCTATGGCCACTAGGTCCTTTCGTCTACCAGTGATGGCGTTAGAGAAACCCTTCCCCTAACCAGCCTTACCCCAGAACAATGAATAAAAATCCCCCGAAGAACAAAGTCCCACCCAAACACAAAGATATACGGGAAGCAATGCCTTCCCAACCAAGAACTCTCCACTAAGTAACTTGAAAAATAATGAGGTTGCCCAAAGGCTACAAAGACACTCATCTCTGTCCCTAACAAAGATCTCTCAAAGTGCTCGCCCCAACCTCACTCAACGAAAACTGATCTATGGATGCCTCGCACCCGCACACCACCTGTGCGTGTCGGCTACGTCTTGTGCTCGCCTAAGTCCGCCTGACTTAGACCTGCGCCACTGTGATCTCCGTTGACTTAGACCTGCGCTGCTGCGATCTCCGCTGATCCAGCCGCTCGCCAACCTCACGAAGCCTTCTCTGGTAGTTTGGTGGCATACCCAAACTCCTCTCGGATGCCTTCTTCCTTGAAGGATTTCTGATGGAAGTTGATTTGCTCGGATCCCATCCAATGCCAAGGCCTAGGGTTCGCCCAGCCTTAAATAGGCTCGTCCAACCGCCTTAGCCGCCTCAATGGATTGGATAAGCCTTATCCCCAAGGCCTTATCCAATGGATAAGCCTTATCTAAAGGCTATCTCCACAAATCCCAAAATATCGGATGTGTCCCTACTGAACTGTTCACCAACCATTCGTCGAACCATCCGCCCAGCCACCCAGGCACGCACCCAGTTCTGTGTGCGCGTGCCCGGCCGTGCCGCCCGCACGGTCGCGCAGACTTGTGTCACGGACGCATCTGCCAGGTTGGCAGCGCGTCCATGTGATCCGCTCGAAATCCCCGGGATAAGCCCTTCGAAATCTCCGCCAAGCTTCCATGCGATCTGGCCCCGCCTAACTGCGTCCAACCGCCTGAAGATCTTGGGATCCTCCTTCGTAGATCTGGCCATATCCCCTCTGAAATATCTGGCCAGCTTGGTGCGTCCCAAAGATCTCGGGATCCTCTGCAAGATATCTGGCCCTGCCTGGCACCGTGTCCATCCCGCGTATGCATGGCAAGCGGGCCAGGTTGGCCCGGCCAATGGTCGGGTCACATGCCAAGATGGCACGGACTAGCCTGCCGGCCAACCGCCCAAGTCACGCGCCGCAACGGCCAACCGTCGTGCATCAATCAACTGCTGAAATTGTTGCACGTCCGCGCATATGATCGTGCACGTGCTCGGTGCCCGGCGTCGACGCACGCTCGCGTGCACCCGCACAGGGCAGCACGCTCCCAGCACCCGCCGCTGGCCTGCACGCGCCGTGCACGCCCGGCGCCCAGCTCCAGCCCGTGCATGCATCCGCATGCATCAATGGGGCTTGGCAATGTGCCTAAGCCCTCTCTGCATACCCAATGACAGCGTGCCATCCCTAGAATGGCCTCGGCCTATGCATGCACCAGCCACGCACCATGCGACCAAGTCCCCTCTCAATATACTTGTGCAGCATCCTGCACAGTGCCACCCCGGGGGTTCTGTAGACACGAGCAGCCTTACAGACAGGACACTGCCCATGTGCATGGCTTGGCCTGTGCGCAACCTCACTGCGCGCCGCATGGCCAAGGCCGTAACACCGACCTCGAGCTCCCGCCTTGGCCCTGGCCTCGAGCGTTTCACCTCGGCCCCGGCCTCGAGCTCCCGCCCCAGCCCCGGCCTCGAGCGTTCCTCCTCGGCCCCGGCCTCGAGCCTCTGCCTCGGTCCCGGCCTCGAGCTCCTGCCTCGGCCCCGGCCTTGAGCTTTCCTCCTCGGTCCCGGCCTTGAGCTTTCCTCCTCGGCCCCGACCTCTTCAGGTTGGCCCCATCGGCTCCGGCTTCTCAAGTCACGCCGAGGCGGCCCTGACCTCTTCAGGTCGGCCCTGCTTTCACCTGGCCCGACAGCCGTCTGACTCCACCGACTGATGGGATTTGGCCCGACAACCGGACGACTCCATCGACTAATGAGACAGGACCCAACAACCGGATGACTCCGCTGGCTGATGAGACTTGGCCCGACAGCCATCTAACTCTGCCGACTGATGAGACCTGGCCCAACAACTGGATGACTCCGCTGACTGATGAGACCTGGCCCAACAGCCGTCTCACTCCGCCGACTGATGAGACCTGGCCTAACAACCGAACGACTCCGCCCTCTTCGATGGGATAGGACCTACCAATCAGTCCAAGCTTACGTAACTCCTACGTATTCCGCAGGCATCCCTCCCTCACGGGATGTCACGTGGCTAATCCCTATGCAAGCTTCAACCGCCTATAAAAGGGTAAGTCCATTAGAGACTCAGGTATGCAAACACAAGCGCTCGCTTACTCTTATCACACAGAGAAACTCCATCTCTCGGAGCTCTCTCTGCCCTAAAGAGCCTTCTTAGGCTCTTTCTCAGCTGTGATCCCGATTGCTGACTTGGGCATCGGAGGGTCCCCACTGGAGCACCCCTTCGATCTTGGGACTTCTTGCAGGTTATCCGGCTAGGCGAAAATCTCATCAGCAAGCGGATCAACCTTTTTAGCACTCAAGACCAATGATCGGGCGTCATCAGACAGCATCAAAGTTCTTATTTTGGTAAGCCTGCCCTGCCTTAGTCCTCATTTTTGTTGTTATACCTCATGAAATTCAATCTTTGTTTTGATAGGATATGTTCACTGGTGGCACTGAGACGACATATGCGGCGATAGGATGGATGATGGCAGAGCTTATTAGGCACCCGAAAGTTATGAAGAGAGTGACAGAGGAAGTGAGGAAGGTTGTTGGAACAAGGGAGAAGAAGATAGAAGAAGAAATGCTAAATGAGATGCACTTCTTAAAGGCGGTGATTAAAGAGGCCCTGCGGCTGCACCCATCGATACCTTTAGCAGTTCCTCGAGAATCGATTGAAGATACTCAGCTGCAAGGCTGCGACATTCCAGCAGGGACTAGAATCTTGATCAATGCTTGGGCGATTGCAAGAAATCCCAAATCATGGGATATGGCTGAGGAATTTTGGCCTGATAGGTTTATGAACAGTTCTATTGATTACAGAGGGTCAGACTTCTAGTTTATACCATTTGGTGCTGGCCAGTGAGAATGCCCTGGCTTAAGTTTCGCAATCCCCATCATCGAGCTTGCTATTGCAAATTTGTTGCATCATTTTGACTGGGAGTTGCCTAACGGGATGAAAGAGGAGTTGCTGGATATGAGTGAATCAAGTGGAATAGTGGCACATAAGAATTGAATCTAATTCTTATGGCAAAACCTTAAATTCTTTAAGCCAGTCTGAACCGTACTTCTAATATGCTATATTTTCCTTGTCATTTTACCTGCTACATTTCAATCGTAGCCCTTTTGTAAACCCAAATAAATAATGAAGTTTCTTATTTGAATAACAATAGTTATTTCATCCATGAATGATGTGAGCTGATGAAAGCAAAAAGGTTAACTTTTGTGTCATGATATGTCATGCTGGTTGGTACACTGTAGTATCACACATGCTATACCATACCAGTTTTGTACTAATACGAGGGGCATATTGATAATTGATACGCTCTTGTACTAAGCGTACTAGGCATATTAACATGGTGTTAGAATTTTATTAGTATGCCCCTTCCTATTGAGATGACAAACTATGATGCCAACCAATGAAAATTGGAAGTTTCACTACTTCTTGCTTGTGCCACTGTCCTTGCTAAGTTCCTAATGCAAGAGCCTAACAAATATAGGAATCCTAATACTTGTGATATTAGGGTTAGTCATCTAAAATAAAATTATTATGTGATTTAATATATTTAAAATTTTGGTTAGATGAAAATGGAGTCTTATGTATTGCATTCTGGAAAATGTTTTGATGTATCATGAATTTTTGTTTCAAGTACTTTCCTTGTTTGTTTAATGAAGAAAACTTAAACATGGTTCTATAACAATTGGTTACAATATTGTCTTGATTTAATGCTTTACTTTTAAATGATATTCATCTTGTGTTAGATTTCTTTATGGTTTATAGGATTGATCTCTCCCTTATTCTGGATGTAACAATAAATATGCAATATTTTTCATCCAAAACATTCTTTAGTTGATTTTGTAGGGAAGTGAATGTAAACGTGCATCCCTATATATATAGTTTCTATGTGCCCTTCTAACTTGTGCTACTGTTTCCGCACCTCAAATCTTTTCATAAGAGAGGCTATGGTCACTGAGATCTTGGTAGGCAAGAATGACAGTGTGGAAGGTGTTCAGACATTTTTTGGCATAAACTTCTATGCTCCTTCTGTCGTGCTGACAACAGGTACATTTATGAGTGGTAAGATTTGGGTTTGTAAAACATCAATGTCTGCAGGACGTGCTGGGGAGTCAGCTTCTCATGGGGTCACTGAAAGTTTGCAGCATCTGGGTTTTGAAACTGATCGCTTAAAGACCGAAACTCCTGCACGAGTTGACTACCGCAGTATGGACTTCTCTTGTTTGGAACTCCACTATGGAGATGAAGAGGTATTTATAAGTAATAAGAGCAAACAAGAATATTGACATGGAATTTGTTGTTACCGATTAACATATGCAAAGAATCATTGGGATCAGAGTACTGTCTATCTTTTCATTGTTTGGATGATAATGCCTTTTTTATGTCTTACTGACAGTGGTTGTTCTTCTTAGGAGTTATTTTTGTAGTTTATAGTTTATTCATTGATAGGGACTTTAAAGTTCTTATAGTTTATTTAGGTCATTCTAAACGTACAAGAAGTGTGTGCTGCACAGCTGCCCTTAATATGTGTTCCACTTGAAAATTGTATATTTTAGACAGTTGTGCTATAGCTACCTTGTGTAGCTTCTGTCTATGTTGAAAATAACTCTAGTTTCTTATTTTGAGCAACAATTTGCTGTCACAAAATTCAGTTGCTTGTATTTGCCATGACTGCTTATGTCATTCTGGATTACTGGATTTTGTATTTCTGATAAGGGCTGTTTGGAGTGAGAGGGGTCAAATTTTCATGGTAATCTTTTATTCCTGATAGTACAAGATTCCTGGGAATCAAAGATTAACACCCTTTCCCCTGTTAATCCTTTATCCTCAAGGTTGAGTGCAAATGAGATTCCCAGGAACAATTTTTTGCACCCTAAACGTAGGAATTTCAGATGATGTTCGAGTTACCAAGGAATCTTTGTCCCAAACAACCCCATTTTGTCTGGCATCTGAGTGATTGTCAATCTTCCTCAAGCTATTTCAACCCCGCCCCCGAACCCAAACAACAACAATAATCTAGTTTCTGTGCATAATTTGAATACAACAGATATCTGGATATAACTGATGTATGAAGTCTTGTATTGTGAAGAACTGATGGATAATGTGTAATAACTCTGTGATTTTTTCCTCTTAATGCTTGTAGGGCATTGTTGATCTTATGTTATCATTATCTATATTATATTTGTTGTGTAGAATTGCTAGATAAATGATGTGGAAATGCTTATAAAACCATCAGAGCTAGCCTCTAATTTGAACAATTCTTAAATGAGGATTCATGAATGTGGCCCTTAGGATAAGGCTTAATGGTTATGACTATTGTAAATCTTGTATCTCCATTTTGGCAAAGTCAAGGTGTGATGTAATAGTATTTGGCTATTAGTTTTTTGTCTTGTTCGGTTAGAAAGGGCCCGAAGGCAGTGGGTGACACAATGGATGGTAGCCCCCATAAAAAAATCCTAGACCCTAGAATCTTGATGAAGGTGGGATTCGTTCGAGGTTATTTGGTATAATGGCCAAAGACAAGATCAACATGGTATGCTGGCACCTTGGGCAATTAGTAGTTTGATAGTGTGTGAAAAAAGATCTTTGAATCATCCATTGCAATACAATTGGTTAGTGTTAATATAAACTACCGGTGTGAAGGAGTGATCTAATTCATGTAGAAGGAAAAAGAAGTAGACCAAAAATTATATGAAAGGAAATATTAAAGAAAAATTTAGATCTTTGTTTTTCACAAGAAAATATAACTCAAAATCAAGCAAAATGGAGGAAAAGGATTCATATAGCTAACAATGACTAGTTTGGGATTAAGGCTTTAATGTTATTGTTGTTGTAGGTATTGTATGGTGGAAGTAAATTTATTTATTTTCTTGAGATCCTTACTCAAACTTCATCATTTATAGAAGAAGAAAAATATTAGCTTGTCTTTCACATGATAGACATCTCTACTTATCATCATGATAAGACTTTTTTTTTGATAAACTTTTCTCTAAAACTCCTTGTGGGATCAATTTATCTATCTACCAAACTGATCATCACCTGTCATGGATTACATTTTTCATAAATAATATGTTAAAATTCATAAAGTTATAAAATTAAAGTAGGTTGGTTGTATCTGTATGTCTCATTGGATATTCTGGAAACAGGTTAGTTGGTTTAGCTTCGACCCTGATTACCATATTGAAAGAGAGCAAATGTACTGTTACCTGACCCGTACCACAAAAGACATACACCAGCTTATTAGAAACAACTTGCATGAAACACCAACTTATGGTGGCTGGGTAGAAGCAAAGGGGCCAAGGTACTGTCCATCAATCAAAGATAAGGTACTATTACAACTCTAACCCTTGTATTTCTTAACATGCTGATTCATCAAGTCATTACACATCATTCAGGTAAATATATTGGGGGAAAAATATGGTTTTATTGAGTGTTACTACTTAAATATGCTCCTTGTATTTCCACCATTACTTGTTATTATTATATACATGCTAACCTACATACATGATGTGGCTGATCCGACGCTGTTAGAGTTAACAGAAAAGGTAACTGACGGGACCCCTGCCTCGTTCTCGGTCTCGGACTTCCGCCTCGGCCTCAGCTTTGGACTTCTACCTTGGCCTCGAACAGCCTTGGCCTCGGCCTCGGGCCAGGCGCCCCCTCGGCTTCAGCCTCGGGTCAGGCGTCCCTCGGCCTCGGCCATCGTCAGATCGGTATGTGCACACGGGCTCCGACACGGTTGGCCGGCAGGATGGCCTTCTCTGGTATAGGGACATTGGGCAGCACATGAATGGAGAATTCTCAATGGCCGTGGTCCAAGCAAACAACTTGCTTGAGGACCAGAGCCAGGTTGAATCAGGCCCGCTGACCTCGCTCGAATCTGGCCCGTATGGGACATTCGTTGGGGTCTATGACGGTCATGGCGGTCCGGAAACATCTCGTTATATCAATGATCATCTCTTCCACCATCTTAAGAGTAAGTACTGAACCTAAGAGTTCTGTACTTAGCCCTTGTTACTCCTTTTGAACTTGATGGATTGCTCTTTTTCCATCTTGTCATGAATTAGCTACTGAATGTACTGTATTGTGAAGAGTGGATCGTCCTCTTTCTAACCTTGGAGCATAGCATGCATTCGACCAGCCCCAAGTCGTGTGGAGATGCGGAAGCGAGATGATATCCCTGCTGAAATTTCTGCAGCAGAATTTTGGATCTTGATCTTGGTAATCTTCCCAGATTGATTAGCAACTAGGATTTTCTTGGTTTCTTGCGCCCCAAGATTGTAAGAGAGGGTCGTGGCCTCTCTTCTTCCTCACGTGAACCTTCAGATCTGATCCAGAAAATCAAGAGACGTTGCCCAAGAAGAAGGTGCTGCTAGGGTTTCTTCCTTCTCCTTCTTTGAGAGAGCGGTTCCAAGAAGATGGCTAGGGCAGAGATGGCAGCAATAAAACCCTAGAAATCTAGGGCATCTATACGTGAGAAAGAGAGAAAGACGTGGATAAAAGAGAAAAGGAGAGGGATAGCTTATTCTAGGAGAAAAGGGTTTTTTTTATTCATCTATAATCATCATCGTTACATGACTATATATAACCCGTCCCCATGACGGCCACCAAAATAAAACCAGCACCACACATGAACCGGTGCCTTATTATATGGATAATAAACCCTAAAAAACTCCTTTGGACCAACCCACACCTTGGGCCCAAACCCAGCCCAATGATAGACTAGCCCCCTCAAGACCCAACAACCTGGGCCTTAACCCTGTGGAGCCTACAAACCTCCACCCTAGGATTTAAGCTTTGGAGTACCACACCAGGCTCTACAATCTCCACCTTGGTGCTTCAAAGCTGCTGAAAAATCTGCACATTCCCTCAGACCCATCAGTGTCACACATGAGAGAAAGCTATCCCGTGGAAGAGTCTTCGTAAGTGCATCTGCCTGGTTCTTCTTTGTATGAACTTTTACCAGCTCCACTTCACCTTCTTCCACCAATTCTCTGATCCTGTGATACCTCACATCTATATGCTTTGTGCGTGCATGATAGATTGGGTTCTGAGCCAACTGCAGGGCACTCTGACTATCACTGTGTAACAATACTGTACCCTGCTTCACCCCCATTTCCATGATGAGTCTCTTCAACCAAAGAGCCTCCTTGGCAGCCTCTGTAATCCCTATATACTCAGCTTCTGTTGTAGACAAAGCTGTAATAGGTTGAAGGGTTGATCTCCAAGAAATTAATCCACCATACATGCTGAACACATACCCTGTGGTAGACCTTCTTGTATCCAGATCACCTGCAAAATTTGCATCCACAAATCCTTCCAATGGACCTAATGACTTACTTGGGATATTAGATTTCTCCTTAGATCCATCTTGCTGCCCAAAAATTAGACCAAGTCCACGAGTTCCCTGAAGGTACCTCAAAATCCACTTGAGTGCCTTCCAGTGCTCCTTCCCTGGGTTCGCCATGAATCTGCTCACCTGGCTCACTGCATATGCTATGTCAGGCCTGCAACACACCATAGCATACATAATGCTGCCCACGGCACTGGCATATGGAACTCTCTCCATGTACTCTTTCTCTTCATCTGTCTGGGGGTTCTGTAACTTAGAAAGAGACATGTGACTAGCCAAAGGTGTTCCAACTGGTTTGGCCTTATCCATCCCAAACCTCTCCAACACCTTGTGAATATATCCACCCAATGACAAGTGTAGAATTCCCTTGGTCCTATCTCTGTAAATTTCCATCCCAAGTATCTTCCTAGCTGACCCCAAATCCTTCATTTCAAATTCTGTTGATAATGCATATTTCAGTCCATTCACTGCTTCAACACTCCTGCTGGCAATGAGCATATCATCCACATACAGAAGGAGATACAGTGCATCATCCTCATCCACATCTTTCACATAGACACAAGTATCATGTTCACATCTAGAAAATCCAAGGCCCAAAATAAAAGTGTCAAACCTTTTGTACCACTGACGGGGTGACTGCTTCAAACCATAGAGCGATTTCTTTAGTAGACACTTTTTCTTCCAATCCAGATTCCTTGAAACCCTCTGGTTGCTTCATGTATATCCTCTCCTCTAGACTCCCATGTAAGAAAGCCGTCTTCACGTCCATCTGCTGCAACTCCATACCATGTTGTGCTACGAGAGATAACAACACACGAATTGAAGCATGACGTACCACTGGAGAGAATACCTCTGTGTAGTCCACTCCCTCTCTCTGTGAGAACCCCTTAGCAACAAGCCTTGCTTTGTATCTGACTCCACCTTGCTCTGAAGGTGCCTCCTTCTTTGTGAACACCCATTTTGAACCAATGGCCCGAGCATCTCTAGGTAGATCCACTAGCTGCCATGTCTTGTTCTTTTCCAGGGACTCCATCTCCTCCATCATGGCCTGCATCCATGAGTCTCTTTCTGAACTTTCCATGGCTTCTTGGAAGGTCTCTGGATCTTCATTTGCAGTGATTAGAGCATAGGAAATCATGTCATCAATGCGATACCGAGCAGGTTTGATGATGGTACGCTTTGCCTTGTGTAGTGCCACACCCTTTGATCATCTCTCAAAGCTGAAGTGTGTGACTCCACCTGCACCTCCTTTTGGATTGATGGCTCTTCTGGCTGATCCTTTACATGTATTGGAACATTCATACCAAACTCCACCTCAAAAGAAGCATGTTTTGAAGTAGAAGTAGAAGGTACATCACCTGTCAGCCAATGCTGTCCACTGCTGTCCTGTTCAGCCTTTTCAGCTCCATCTGCAATCTCTGACCTCTTCAAGATGCTCTTCTCATCAAAAATAATGTCTCTACTGATGATACACTTCTGTGAATCTGAACTCCATAGCAAATAGCCTTTAACTCCCTGTGGATACCCGATGAAGATCAGCCTTTGTGATTTTGGGTCCAGCTTGCTCCTTTCAGTTGCCTCCACATGTGCATAGGCTGGGCAACCAAAAATCCTTAGGTGTCCAAGCTCCACCTTCTTCCCACTCCAGATCTCCTCTGGAATGCCTCCATCAAGTTTTCTATTAGGGGACCTGTTAACAAGAAAACCAGAGAACATAATTGCATCACCCCAAAAGACCTTGGGCAGTGATGCCTGCAGCCTCAAACTCCTAGCCTTCTCTGTCAATGTACGATTCATCCTCTCTGCCACACCATTCTGCTGGGGAGTCATCCTCACTGTGTAATGGCGTTGGATCCCATTTTCCTCACAGTAGCTTCTGAATTCATTGCTTGTATACTCCCCTCCATTGTCAGATCTCAAACACTTCACTGGTTTTCCTGTCTCCTTTTCAACACCAACTCTCCAAGCTTTAAACCGGGCAAATACCTCTGATTTTTCTCTTATCAGATATACCCATACCTTCCTGGAGTAGTCATCAATGAAGGTTAAAAAATACTTAGCCCCACCTCTGGCTGACACAGGGGCCGGTCCCCATACATCTGAGTGAACTAGTTCCAGAATACCTTCACTCTGCTTGGAACTGCTGGCAAATCTCACCCTATGTTGTTTGCCATAAATACAGGGCTCACAGATGTCATTGTCCTCCTTCTTAAGTGCTGGAATCAGACCTCTTTTGCTGAGTTCTATAAGCCCTTTATCACTCATGTGTCCCATTCGATAGTGCCACAGTTTATAGACCAACTGTTCCTCCTGTGCCGCTGCTAGCACCTCTGCACCATCTATGGCCACTGAGCCTTCCATCTGATAGAGATTATTTTCCAACCTTCTCCCTTTCATCACCACTAATGCACCCTTGGTTATCCTCAAACATCCACTCCCCGGCTGGCTTCCAAAAGCATACCCATGCTTCTCCAGGTAGCCCAAAGAAATTAGATTCTTCTTCAACTCCGGGACATGTTTGACATTGGTCAAAGTCCTTATAACCCCATCATACATCCTCACCCTTATGCTTCCAACTCCAGCAACCTTACAAGGATGATTATCACCAAGGCATACACTCCCTCCATCAGATTCTTCATAAGTTGCAAACCACTCCCTATGCGAAGTATAATGGTGAGAACATGCTGAGTCAAGTGTCCAACAACTATCACACTTCTTGGTCCCATCTGAAACTACCAGTACATCATCTTCACTGTCTTCAGATGAATTTGCACCACCATTGCTGGTTGAACCTCCCTTGGAAATGCCCTTCCCCTTCTCATTCTTCAGAAGTGGGCAATTTCTCTTCAGGTGACCAATCTGATGACACTTGTAACACTTCCATGCTTTCTGCTTGCCCCGAGACTTAGATCTGCCTTTGGACTTGCCTCTAACCTTTTCCCAGGGTCTTCCTTGCCTCTCATTCACAGCAAGTACCTCTGTGTTAGAGTTTCCCATGCGAATCTTTTCTCTTTGCTGGTTTGATCTCAGCACCCCCACAACCTCTTCATAATTCAGGGTCTCCTTCCCATACACCAAGGTTGTAATCAGACCATCATAGGAACTGGGTAGCGAACACAACAAGATGAGGTCTTGTCTTCTTCATCAATTTTCACATCAAGGCTCATCACCTCTGAGCACACTTGATTGAATTTCTGAATATGGGCCACAAGATCTCCTCCCTCAGGCATTCTCAAGCTGTACAACTGTTTCTTCAACCACAACTTGTTTGTCATGCTCTTTCCCATGTAAGTGTTCTCTAAAGTTTCCCAGAGCCCCCTTGCCGTGGTCTGCGTGCAAATCTCCGGCAAGACTTGATCAGCCAAGCACATCCTGATTGTGCTAAATGCAATCTCCTCTAACTCCTCCCAATCCTCACGACTTACATTATCCGGTCTTTGTTTCACCAAGACCTTATAAATCCTTTGCTGTACCAATAAATCCTTCACCCTTTGCTGCCATAGGGTGAAGTTTCCCTTGCCATCATACTTTTCAAAATCGAATTTAAAGCTACTAGATGCCATATCCAACCAAGAAACAATGCACACAACAAAAACAGAAAATTAAACTTGCTGCAGAAATTTCTGGTTTGATATCTTACCAAGAAACGCCCAAGATCCAATCTTTTCTCCACCAAATCACCGAGGCTCTGATACCAAATGAAGAGTGGATCGTCCTCTTTCTAACCTTGGAGCATAGCACGCATTCGACCAGCCCCAAGTCGTGTGGAGATGCGGAAGCGAGATGATATCCCTGCTGAAATTTCTGCAGCAGAATTTTGGATCTTGATCTTGGTAATCTTCCCAGATTGATTAGCAACTAGGATTTTCTTGGTTTCTTGCACCCAAGATTGTAAGAGAGGGTCGTGGCCTCTCTTCTTCCTCACGTGAACCTTCAGATCTGATCCAGAAAATCAAGAGACGTTGCCCAAGAAGAAGGTGCTGCTAGGGTTTCTTCCTTCTCCTTCTTTGAGAGAGGCGGTTCCAAGAAGATGGCTAGGGCAGAGATGGCAGTAATAAAACCCTAGAAATCTAGGGCATCTATACGTGAGAAAGAGAGAAGACGTGGATAAAAGAAAAGGAGAGGGATAGCTTATTTTAGGGAGAAAAGTTTTTTTTTATTCATCTATAATCATCATCGTTACATGACTATATATAACCCGTCCCCATGACGGCCACCAAAATAAAACCAGCACCACACATGAACCGGTGCCTTATTATATGGATAATAAACCCTAAAAAACTCCCTTGGACCCACACCTTGGCCCAAACCCAGCCCAATGATAGATTAGCCCCCTCAAGACCCAACAACCTGGGCCTTAATCCTGTGGAGCCTACAAACCTCCACCCTAGGATTTAAGCTTTGGAGTACCACACCAGGCTCTACATATTGCATATCTGGATGACTTATTTATCTTTAGAAGACTTATTTATCTTGCCAGAATTCTACTTTCAGTTCTCTTTTTTTTATGGTTTGTGAGTCCAAAAGATCTTTATAGATGTTTATGGTGCAACTTCTTCCAGCAATATCATGCTTATTTATTTTATTTTTTTTCCCGTGCTGCCTTTGTCCTCCAACCATGAAGTTTTTGTTTGTAATGGTGTTTACTTGCCATCAGCTTGGTATCCCGGTTGAACTTAATTATATCTGCTATCTTGACTAAATATGAAGACTACCATCATCGGAAGCAGAGCTGGTAAAGTCCCTTGGGGCTGGTGCTAGCAACCTGAGTTTTTAAAAAAACACAACTACTCTTAAGATAAACTAAAGAATTTTAAGGAATAAGTAACAAGAAAAGTAGGGAACAGTTAGAAAAGATGTTCAAGTTTCAAAAATAGTGAAATAATTTTTTTAACACATTTCCCATTTGTAAGAATATAAATGTATTATGGGTTTCAGTCCTACTACTTGGAATAAATTAAATGTAACAGAAATGCACATGTTAACATGGATATGTGGTAAAACTTTAAAAGATAGAATTAGAAATAAACATCTATGAGAAATGATAGGAGTAGCCCCAATTGAAGATAAAATGAGAGAAAATATTATGATGGTTTGGACATATACAATGAAGACCTTTAGATGCTCCAATTAGAAAGAGTGATCTTTTAACGATCCATGGTAATAATAGAGGTAGAGGTAAACCTAAACTAACATGGACAGAAATAATTAAAAAAGATATAACTATTTATAATTTGAGTATCGACTTAGTCCTGAATAGAGCAGAGTAGAGGAAGCAGATTCATGTAGCCGACCCCATGTAGTTGGGAAATGGGCTTAGATGAGTTGAGTTGAGTTGAGTGCTACTACTTGGACTTTTTCAACCATCTTAATTCTTGATGCATGGATGTATCTATTTGAGCATGCAAATGACTTCATTGCCCTATGCATCTTATATTCTTTTCAAGATTTCATCAACACATAACAAGATAAATAATTCAGTTGCATTGATTCTCAAGAGGTTTTAAGGATGATCTTCATATGAATCCTTGAATGATCGTTGTTGTTTTTTTGGATTTTTTTTTGTATCATCAAAGCCTAAGTTCTTTATATTGTAAGTTTTTTTATCTTTCAAAATTATTATTTTCTTATATGGAGGACAACACAGTAAAGTCATTTTGTGAATTTTATTTTCATCTTGGTTTCAAACAAAAGAATAGGAATTCAAATCCATAATTTTACACTTAGTTGACTAGTTTTGTTGAAACAATTTTATGAAAAGAAAAAACAACGTGAAGGAATTTTATAAAAATGGTTGTTTGGTTCTTTTTCATAGAACTTGTTTTGCCAAAACTGGTTAGTCACAAAATCTTATGACAAGCAGAGTCCTATTTTTCATAAAATATGTTTTACAAAAATGAAATTTCGTTGTTATCTGTTTTGGTAAAATTCATAGAGATCCAAACGAAGCCATGGTATGATAAATGGATACAGTGGTTCGCCCAAATATGGGTGCATCGTTCTTGGGACGGGGGGCAGACTATTTTATCATATTCCAATTACTTATAAATTTTTTTAAGCATTGTTGATGCTGTTAATGCAAGGGAGTTTCTGGTGGAAAATATTTATTTTATTGAGATAATTAGATGAAAAATAAATGGTGGTTTGGCAATTGCAACTCTTATTTTTCACTTAATTCTAATCAAATAAAACACCACCTCAATATTAAGAATTTCACTGATCGAGGAAGTGGCTACCACCTCAACGTTTTAATTATGTATTTTTGCACTTAAGAGCTGGTGATTACCATTGAAATAGATCTTCTGTAAGAACTCAAGTGCCTCAATGCTCACTTATCAAAGGAAGTTGTGCTAGGGAAGAAATTTTAATAATTATGGAAAAACTTGATCCACAAAGCAACAAAAAAAGGGGAATTACGCTCCAAATGGAAGAAAGCATATTAAATTATAGTATATTATTTTTATGGGATTGCTGAATCAGGGACTTTCGATTCTGTCCACCCAGAGGCATAAGAGTTAGATGCAGCACCAATAGCGTGCATTAATTGATTGAGATCTATTCCTAACAATGGTAACATCTGTGCATCAGAATATTCTAGATTGCATATGGATTATTTATAAGATAAATTATCAATATTTGATATGATAAATAGATTATCATTAATACATCATCAAAATTTTAAAATATTTTTAAATCAAATTTATTAAATATTATTATATAAATGATAATATTTAAATTTAATAATTTTTAAATAAAAAAATTATTTTGTATATAACAAAATGAAAGAGATCGAATCTAATACTTTAACTTACATAAAAGTTCTTTGTTTTACGTTCGTACTCCGTTGAAGATAGTTTACTTTCAGTACTTCTCCGTTCATGTTTTCGGCGGAAGATGGTTTACGTTTCACGTTTTTGGCGGGTGAAGTGAAGCGGAAGAAGACATTGATGGGTCATGTTTGTATTATCTAACATTAGTGAGCTAAATTCTTTCACACATCTAACATTAGTGGGCTAAATTTTTCACATAATCTCTAATAGAATCGGTTTGCTTCAGATTCTTCTAGGAATCTCTTTCAATCCAAGCTACATTAAGGTAGGAACTACCCTCTTCAAGTGTTCCCACGACTCAACCTATCTCTAATAGAACCGGTTTGCTTCAGTTTCTTCAAGGAATCTCTTTCAATCCAAGCTATATTGCAAGGTAGGAACTGCTCTCTAAGTTCCCTCTTCAAGTGTTCCCACGACTCAACCTTTGATCTACCCGAATTCAGATCATTGATTTCGAGCTTATTGTATGGGGAAGGGCTTTGATGAGTGAGGGTGCCTGCTGTTGTACTCAGCCAAAGGGAGAGGGAGAGCTCTTGTAGAAGGAATCTTGGAGGGGTTCTTGAGAGGGATGAAGGACTTCTTGTAGAAGGCTGGGCTGTAATCCAAATTGATACCGGAAATGCATGCCATTCCTCTTCCCTACCTTACTTTGTGTTGGATGTGGTAGACAGATCTTTAAGAGAGATTGCTGGGAGGGGCAACCCAACCAGGCAGCAAGGGAGTGATCTCATTTGGATGTCGGCTGATTAAAGTTCAGATACTGTCGAGAAGAAGGCTGAAAGGTGTGCGCAGCCTTAGCACCGCACCTTTTGGAAGATCTTTGAAGCAAAAAGAAGAAGGTTGAATTCCATTGAAGATTAAGTAGAAGAAGGTTGAATTCCATTGAAGATTAAGTAGAGAGCAATAGAAAAAAAAAGTAATTTTGTTAAAAATAATTATTAAATTACTATATCTCTGGTAATATAAATAACTATCCATTTTAAGGTAATCTAAATTTCTCTTTTACGAGATAATCCAAATTATCTTGTAGATATATTATCATTCAAAATATGTACCAAATTATCTTGTAGATATATTATTATTCAAGATATGTATCAAATATAATTATCCGATTGATAAGTTTCATTTAAGTTATCGATAATATGAATAGATTATCTGCTACCCAACATAACCTAATATTTTCCTATGCCCATCCCCACCCTCCCAATGGGAGAGGGGAAGCTTTATCAAGTGGTCAAATGCGGCCAGCTCACGACCTCTTCAACTCTCTATATCTTGATGAGAGTTTAGAGCCAAACAGACAGGACCCAGCAGAGGAGAGGCTAGGGCCCCTTCAAATACCGGCAAGGGCTCAAAACGACAGAGTTTTAGATCGAAAGCTCGCCGAGGAGAAGGACATAAGAAGAGAGATAAACGGTATTCAAGTGCCAAAAAAGCCAAGGTGGCAGCCCTCTGGAAGACGGATTTGGTCATTAAAACCTCCTCCGCTAGCAGTTTCCCGTCGTAAATGTTCCACTGCCTTGCAACCGATACACCACAATGGAGAGCCGGTCCTGCTGGACCTAGGACTCTATGTAATGCGTGTGGTATAAGGTTCAAGTCTGGGCGTTTGTTGCTGGAATACCGTGTTAGCTAAATAGGATCTTCAATAAATAATTTGTTACATAAAATTATATATAATACTTACATGATGTGAAATTCATCATAATAGTATTTACCTGATGTGGAGTTCATCATGATAATTGTTAGGAAGATTAGATCTTTGGTGGCGGACTGTGCCCGTGTTGGTTCTGATGCCTCTGGCCTCTGGGGATCCCCTGCTGCTTCGGCAGCGAACCGGCATACGGTTTTCTTTTCCTAGGAGCCCCCCTCTAGGGTTCATCAAAATTAACTTCGATGGGAGTATCCGTGGTAGAGATGTTGGTTCTGCTTTTGTCATCCGTGGTCATCATGGTGACTTGATGGCTGCTGGAGGTTTTGGCACTCTTGATTCTTCTGTCCCCATGTCCGAGCTTTTTGGGGCTTGGGCAGGTATTTCTTATGCTGCTCGGATTCTTCAGGCTAAGAGGCTTTTGATTGAGGGTGATTCCATGACAGTCATTTCCTGGCTGCAGAAGAAGAATTGCCCTCCTGGCCCTACGAATCCGATTCTTATGGATATTTGGACTATCCTGCGGGAGGTTGACTGCGCCCAGATTTGCCATATTTATCATGAAGTCAATTCGGCGGCGGATTGGGTGGCTACTTCAGTGGCTCAGCATACTGGATTGTGAATATGGAAGCCGGGCGACCCTTGTCCTTTACTGCTACAAATTTTGTACTCTGACTTTTCTGGGCTGATTCGCACGAGACTAGTGTGATCGCCCGCCTGTACCAAAAAAAAATGTAGACTTGAGACTTGAATCTGGTTAGATTTTGATAACCTCTTCAGATTTTGACAGTCTCTTCTACAAAATAACTAGTTTCTCTCCCTTAACCTAGTTCTTTTAATAGCAGATAACGATGGATTCTTGTTAACTTCCTTAGGTAGAGAGAGGACTAATTATTTATATATATAACATTCAATTGGTATTTTCATCAAACACGACTTTAATTTCTTTTAATACCACGGCTTAATGTTAATGGCTTAAACTTTCGGACCATTAACATCCGACCCTTCGTCTTCTGCACACGCAGAAGAAACAATGGGTGGTCCTTCACCTTTTGCATACTAGGCTAGATCTGGGTGGCCCTTCACCTTTTGCATAATAGGCTAGATCTGGGTGGCCCTTCACCTTTTGCATACTAGGCTAGATCTAGCCCTTCACCTTTCGCATGCTAGGCTAGATCGAGAAAAGAGCGACTCTTCGCCTTTTTAACAATCTTGCATTAAAGGGCTAATCTAACATTCTCTTACTTGGGCCAGAAGTTTATGACATTAATATTTAATAGTATAAATGTTAGGCGCGCAAAATTAAATTTCATAATGTCATTCTTTCATCATGATTGACTTTAAAATAATAAATTGCATAATAAGAGTTACGACTGTCATACACATCCAATTTGCATACTCCCTTCCATATACTTATGTATTAGTAACTTATTATGTTAGGTCACGTAACTTATATATAAATAACTTAATATTACTTAATTGTCTGAAAGACATAGTAAATTTCTTGTTCAAAACAGTAAGTGTATACAAGCATAAAAAACAAGAAATAATAAATAAAACCAGAAACATATCATATTAATGAGCTCAAGAGTGGCACAACATCATCATAATCAATCTTCAATTCATAATATCATCATAATCAATCTTTAATACATAACATCATCATAATCAATCTTCAATACAACCAAGACCCATTCTATGTACATGTTCTTCAAATGTTTTTGGTTGTAAACCTTTAGTCAAAGGATCTGCTATCATAAGATCCGTTCTAATATGTTCAATGCACACTCTTTGTTTCTAGACCTCCTCCTTGACAGTAAAGTACTTTAATTCCATATGTTTAGCACCTCTAAAATATTTGTCATTTTTGGAGAGAAAAACTGCGAAATTATCACAATAAATTTGCAGCAGCTTGGTAATGGTGTCGACAACCCCAAGTCCTAAAATAAAGTTCCATAGCCATAATGCATGAATTGTAGCTTCATAACATGCTACAAACTCTACTTCCATAGTGGATGAGCCAATGATAGATTGTTTGGCACTTTTCCATGAAATTGCTCCTTCTCCCAACAAGAACACAGCCAAAAGTTGACTTTCTACTGTCAACACAACCAGCAAAATCTAAATCTGAATATCCAATCACTTCCAACTGATCAGATCTTCTAAATGTGAGCATATAATCCTTAGTTCCTTGAAGATATCTCATCACTTTCTTTGCAGCTTTCCAATGATCAATACCATGGTTACTTTGATAGCGGCCCAACATCCCAACCGCAAAGCTGATATCTGGTCTTGTGCAAGTTTGCAAATACATCAAGCTACCCACAAGAGAAGCATATGGAATAGATTCCATTTGCTTACGTTCCACATCATTCTTTGGACATTGCATAAGACTAAATTTATCCCCTTTTTGTATTGGGACAATTCCTGTTGAACAGTTGTTCATATTAAATTTCTCAAGAATTTTCTCGATATAAGTTTTCTGAGACAACCCTAACAATCCTTGTAATCTCTTTCTGAATATGGAAATTCCTATCACATAAGATGCATATCCCATATCTTTCATCTCAAAATTCTTAGAGAGAAAATTTTTAGTCTCATACAAGATACCTAAATCATTAGCAGCAAGTAAAATATCATCAACATATAGAACCAAAAATATAAACTTCCACAAATCTTTCGGTAAATGCATCGATCAACGATATTTTCATGAAAACCAAAAGATGTAATAGTATCATTGAACTTAATATACCATTGTCTGGAAGCTTGTTTAAGTCCATATATTGATTTCTTAAGTTTACACACCATATGATCCTTTCCTTCTATGGAAAATCCTTCAGGTTGATCCATATAAATTTCTTCCTCTATATCCCCATTAAGAAAGGCTATTTTCATATCCATTTGATGTAACTCTAAATCATATTGAGCTACCAAAGCCATAATGATTCTTAATGAATCTTTATTTGAAACTGATGAAAATGTCTCTTTATAATCAATGCCATCCTTTGAGTATAACCCTTGGCGACAAGTCTAGCTTTAAAATGTTCGATATTATCATTCAAGTCATGTTTGGTTTTAAAAACCCATTTACATCCAACTTATTTAGAACCTTTTGGCAATTCGACAAGATCCCAGACATTGTTTTCAACCATTGAATTTAATTCATCTTTCATAGCATTAATCCATTTATCAGACTTATCACTGTTAATGGCTTGTAAAAATGAAACAGGATCTTCATAAATGCCACAATCAAAATCTGACTCTTGCAAATAAACCAAATAATCATCTGAAATAGCTGATTTTTGTATCCTTATAGGTTTACTTAAAGCTATTCCACATGGTTTAATTTTGTTAGCTATTGGTAGGTTAGGCTCTTCACGGGGTACTTCTTCATTCAAACATTGTTCATTGTTGTTTTATTTTTGTAATTCTAGAATAATGTATGGAATGATTGTAGATTCAGAAACATTTATGGGTAATAAAACATTAACCCTTACTTCATTGATATCCATAATCTGTTTGTCAGCACTCCCACTAACTTCACCATTCTTAATAAATTTGGCATTGCCTGTCTCAATAATTCTAGAACTATGGTTTGGACAATAAAACCTGTATCCTTTGGATTTCTCTGGGTAACCTATAAAGTAACCACTGACAGTTCGAAAATTTAATTTTTTTTCATGTGGATTATACACTCGTGCTTCTACTGGACAACCCCAAACATGCAGGTGTCTTAGACTATGTTTCCTTCCAGTCCATAACTCAAAAGGAGTTTTAGAAACTGCCTTACTAGGAATCCTATTCAGTAAATATACTGCAGTTCTTAGAGCATACATCCACAAAGATTTTGGTAATGAGGAATTACTTATCATACTTCTAACCATATCCATTAATGTTCAATTTTGCCTTTCTGCCACACCATTTTGTTTAGGTGTGCCTGGCATAGTATACTGTGCACATATGCCATGTCTTTCGAGGAATTTTTCAAATAGACCTAGATTTTGCCCTGATTCATTGTATTTTCCATAATACTCACCACCTCTATCAGATCTTACAATTTTTACTTTTCTGTCTAGTTATCTTTCAACCTCTTTAGTAAATAACTCAAGAGCATTTACAGCTTGAGATTTCTCTTTAAGAAAATAGACCCATAACGAGAAAAATCATCTATAAAGGTGATAAAGAACTTTTCTCTACCAAAGGATAGAGTATCAAAAGGTCCACATACATCAATGTGTATAATTTCAAGAAGCTGAGTACTTCTTGTAGCTCCTTTCTTGTTATATTTGGTTTGCTTTCCCTTAATGCAATCCACACATAAATCAAGATCAGTAAAATCTAGATTTGGTAAAATCTCATTCTTTACTAATCTTTGTAATCGTTCTTTGGATATATGACCCAAACATTTATGTCACAAGAAAGAAGAGTTATCATTTGCCATACTACGCTTAATTCCAATATTTTGATGGACAGACATCAAGGATGCAGAAAATTTATCATCAAGTTTCAATTTATATAATTCATCCATAAGAATTCCAGAACCAATAAAGGAACCATCTTTATTAAATAAACTGAAACATCTTTTCCAATCTTAAAACTAAACCTATTAACATCAAGTTTGAAACAGAAACTAAATTTCTAGAAAGTGAAGGAACATAGAGAGTTTATAGTAGATTCAGGTGATGTCCAGTATCTAAAGTAAGACGATAAGTCCCTATGCCTTCAATTGGGGCCTTCTCTCGGTTCCCCATGAATAAGAAGTTCTCATTTGGGTTTATGCTTTGGATTATAAGGAATCTCTGCATTACATTAGAAGCATGAGTAGTGGCACCAGAATCCAACCACCAAGTGTTAGAAGAAACTTCAGATAAGTTTGATTCATAAATTGGAGAAGCATAATGAAAGATACCTTTCTTTTCGAACCAAGCTTTCTGTTTCAAACAATCTTTCTGATAATGTCCTTCTTTCTTACAAAAGTGACATTTATCTTTCTTTCTTTTCTTCTTATCATTATCAGCAACCTGTGATACTTTAGTGGGTGCTTTCTTCTTAAATTTCTTAAATTTTGGTTTGATAACTTTACCAGCTCCTTGACCCACTAGGTTTATTGAATGATCCCCTTGTGCTTTCAATCTTCTTTCCTCTTGAGTAAGCTTACTGGCCAATTCATTAACATTCCATTTATCTTTAATAGTGTTATAGTCAATTTGAAAAAGCCCATACTCTTGAGGTAATAAGTTCATAATGAATTATACTAAAAAGGAGTCATCCATAACCATTCCTAGGGTCTTAAAGTCTTGCTACAATATTAGTCATATCAAGGACATGTTGCTGCATACTTCGCGACCCATCATATTTCATGGTCATGAGTTCAGCCATCAGTGTCCCTGCAAGTGACTTATCAGCGGAACGAAAGCGCTCTTCAACAAGCTTAAGATATTCCTTAACTGCTACACTTTCTGGAAGAGTGGACTTAAAGTTGTTGGCAATTATCATTCGCATGAAACTTAGACATAATCTATTAAATCTATCCCATGCTTTATGTTTTAACTTCTCTGCCTCACTGCTCATATCCGTAATGTCAGTAGGCTTTTCTTCTAATAGTGCCAAGTCAAGATCTAAGACACCTAAATGGAAATTAACTTGCTCATGCCATTCAGAGAAGTTTAAGCCATTAAAGATAGTAACAGCAGAAGCATGTGAATGTAGAGAAACAGTTGCAAAAAAACATAAATGCTCAAATTCAGATAATTAAACACAAATATATTGTAGATTTTCTTTGGGTAAATACAACAATATATATCGTAATTAGAATGCTATTTAAACTTTAAAGAAATTAATAAATCTTATCAAATATATATATAGTATCTTTGGATATCCATATAAATTTGATAAGAGAATATTAGATTTTTTCTTTAGGTTTGTTAGTTATAGAATATTAATCCACCTTTGGGCGAATTCTTAATTTCTAACAACCAACAAATCTTTAACAACATTCTATAAAATTTCATAAATTATATGACTGAATGTAAATTAGTTTGGTCACTTTGATGACTAACTAACTAATTTAATCTTGATGTCATATTACAAAATTTTATAAATTATATGACTGAATATAAATTAGTTTGGCCACTTTGGTGACTAACTAACTAATTTAATCTTGATGTCATATAATTATACAATAATACTAATATCAAAAATCTCATAAATTATATGACTGAATATAAATTAGTTTGGCCATTTTGGTGACTAACTAACTAATTTAATCTTGATGTCATATAATTAAACAATAATACTAGTATTATTAAAAATCTAACATTCAATTTTGATAATGACAAATATAGTTAACATTGCTGCATGCATTAGTCGACATCAACCATCATAGATTATCAATCCGCTTCAATTTATAAATATTAGTTTTGCCATATATACTAGTATAACACAATGATCTAATCGATGCATGCCATTAATTCGTAACATGATCAGCTAGGGTTTTTCTGGCGATGAACCTTTTTGTGGAATAGATTCATGGCAATAATACAACTAATCATAACTTAAAAGATTAAATATTCATCATCAATTCATTCTGATGAAAAATTAATCAATCATAATATACGAACAAATTATTTATTTTAGAACCTTGGCTCTGATACCACTTGTTAGCTAAATAGGATCTTCAATAAATAATTTGTTACATAAAATTACATATAAAATACTTACCTGATGCGGAATTCATCATAATAGTATTTACCTGATGCGGAGTTCATCCTGATAATATGTAGACTTGAGACTTGAATCTGGTTAGATTTTGATAACCTTTCAGATTTTGACAGCCTCTTCTACAAAATAACTAGTTTCTCTCCCTTAACCTCATTCCTTTCATAACAGATAGATTCTTGCTAACTTCCTTAGGTAGAGAGAGGATTAATTATTTATATATATAACATTCAATTTGTATTTTCGTCAAACACCAATTAATGACTTTAATTTTTTTTAATACAACGGCTTAATGTTAATGGCTAAACTTTCGGACCATTAACATCCGATTGGTAGCCCTTCGTCTTATGCACAGAAGAAACAATGGGTGGCCCTTCACCTTTCGCATACTAGGCTAGATCTGGCCCTTCACCTTTTGCATACTAGGCTAAATCTGGCCCTTCACCTTTCGCATACTAGGCTAGATTTAGAAAAGAGCGACTCTTCGCCTTTGTAACAATCTTGCATTAAAGGGCTAATCTAACATACCGGCCATCGACAAGCTCTACGTTTGCAAGTCACCTCCACTCGAATCGGCATAAGGAAAAGGTTAAGAGAACAGTTTAAAGTTTGAAGTTAGAGAACAGTTTGAAATGAAGCATGTTTAGATGCAGAAGAAATCTCTAAAGTTGGTTAGTTGAAACAGAGAATGATTAGATTGGAGTGAGTAGTCATAAAAATATTGTTTTTATGCCAAAATTGTTTGGATATGATGTTTTATTTGCATATAAATTTTATTTTTTATGTTTAAAAATACATGCTCAACATTAAGTTACAGTATCACATTTTAGTCAAACATTTTGGGTGACCGTATATATGTGTTGTGTGACAGTAGGTACATTCTTCTCTTTCACAACATCAAGTTTATACTAGCTTAACAAACAAACTCAGCTGCTTAATAAACACATTCAACTTTGGTTTGCAAATAGCCAAAAACCATAGTTAGCTCTCTGCTAAACTTTTGCCTCGAGTTGTTAAATACTTGGCTCCCTGCCAACCTCAAATTACAGCTCAACTTTTGGTTCAGGATATGTTGTGTCAGCAGTGCCTGATGAGTAAACTTGTTCCTACTTTGTTACAAATGTAATTAGGATGGTTCAGCATTATCTCCAACCTCTCTGACCTTGAAACGAGTATCGGAAGTACTCAAGCCAGAAGAGGGCAGTTGTTTCCGTCTCTTTATCAGATGTAAAGCAGTTCCTCGATCAATCCGTGCCTCCTCACAATCAGGCTATATTAAAAACATTGATAAGAACAGAAAACCCAACATTAATAATCGTTAAGCAGAAAACTATCTATATACTTATTCTGTACATAACTATTTGTAATTTGAGTATCGACTTAGTTCTGAGCAGAGTAAAAGAAGCAGATTCAAATAGCCAACCCCATATAGTTAGGAAAAAGCTTAGATGAGTTGAATTGAGTTGTATACTTATTTTGTACCTTAATTGCGAGAGCATTCTCAAAACTCGCGATTGCAGAGTCAGGCTCCCCAAAGTTCAGTTGTGCTCTACCAAGTGTAACCCAAGCCTGCAGACAATATATTCATTCATAAGCTTATAGACACACATTTGGCTACATCAAGGTCTAGTTCAAATGTTGGTATAAACCCAATTATCCAATTTTGCTTAAGTTTACAATATGACAGTGAATTCATGCATTCTAAGAATGCACTTGGAACTGGAATACATGAAGAGGCAAAAAGAATCGCATTGCCATACAGTAAGAAGCATCTAAATAAGCTCCATTTGGCATTGCTTTGAGAGGGCTATGAGGTGCTTTTGGGAGGACCAAAAAGCGTTTTTAAGTGATTTCAAAGTGTTTGACAAAAATTTTGATTCAAAAGCCAAAAAATAAAGTTTACTAAGGAAAGATCTAATTTGGAGCATTTGGACAAAAGCCCTATTTGAGACATGTTATTAAACTTCGAGGTCAAATTTAATAATATAATATTACTACAAAAAAAAAAAGTATAATGATACAAGATTATTATTTGCTAAATTATTTAGATTGAATATTTTATAAATTAAGTATACTATATAATAATTCTTTGATACAAATAGATAATTGAAAGTACTCTACAATGTCATTTTTTATAATTTTTATTATTAAAAGTACTTTCTTAGTTTGATTACCAAATAATGTTAAAGTTTTACGCACTTCAAATTGTAGTTACCTAACAATAAACAACTTCTTATTAAAAACTCCACTAACAGAAGCATTACTGCTCAACACATGCAAACAAAATCTCTACCATTTACAACAATGTCAAATGGGGCTAACTGAAAATTCTTGAGTAAACTCCCACTTGATGTTAACATCAAAATCAGAAATAACAAAAAAGAGTGCTAGCAACAAGTGGGATAATTTACTCCTCTCTCTGATAAAAAAGACAAAACAGAAGATAAGATGATAGTAAATTCTAGTTTAAGTCCTCAAAGGAAACAATTATTCCGTTTTGGATACTAAATGCTCCAAAATTACAGTTTAAGAGTGCTGCATGGCAACCTAAAAAATGGCCAATACCAGATGATGCTTAGCTATTGACAATACCTGCTGTATATGCAAACTGGATATAGAGGAAACAATATATGATAAATATCATTCCCCAGAAGTAGCCAACCAGAGTATGAAATTATTGCACTGAACTATATACCTTCTACAAATGTTTCAAATGATGAGGTATAGACCATGCTATGCATAATCATGATATGTCTGAAGGAATTTTATTTACCATAGCTGCAATATGCAAAGGAGTTTTAGGCTATTCCCAGGCATGATGCAAGAGCTGAAGAATCAAGGTTTAAAAACTTTTGATGTTCTCTAAATTTCGAATGTAAGAAGTTTCTTGTTGTTAAATTTCAAGGTCGGCAGATGATTGAGCATACAAAGAAGCTTGTTGAAGAGAAGTTCACAACAGCAGGAGGTTATGTTCATAATGCAGAGGTACGATTTTTAATTCTTATTAATTATAAAATGTGAAAATGATAATTTATATTTGAAGCAAAGCATATATGTAGTAGTGACCATGGATTTAATTGCTGGTCAGCACAGTATGGCATGGCATGATGCCTACCATGCCATCATGCCATGCCAGTGCCTTATCAACAAGCTGCACTTGCATGGTACAACTGGGTGCCAATACGAGGTGTCCGACCAAGCATGCTAAGCATTGGCAGGGAATGGCATGGGATGATATGGGCCGTTTCAGTGCCACCTACTGTTTTGCATCGATCCTATTTTTGTTGAAAGAGGAAAGCTTATTAGTTATGTTGTATTTCCTTTTTGATTTAAACAGATGCAATTTTGAATTGGCTTTTTTTAAAAAGAAAAAAAAAATATGTTACTATAGGATATTCACAATGGTGGTAACCACTTTGTTGTCAAGAGATTATATTCAAAATAAAGTTTGGAATGATAAAAAGAACATACAATTGAAATATCAGATATTTTGATGGTTGGAGACATAGGTGCTTGATTGGATGGAAGTGCAACTGGGACTCATGCTTGGCACCGGTAATACCAACAGGCCAACATGCAGGCCTAGTTTTGTATTGTTATGGGAGTCAATTAGTACCTTAGTTTTGTATGGTTGGGAGGTGGAAGTTTAGAGGCATTATGTCTACTAATATCACCTTTCTAACCAAGAATATCTGTGCTGGGGTCAGTTACCTTTCTTGTGAAGAAATTGTAGTTATTCATCAAATATTTTTGCAGGTTACCCTTGCTAGAACAAAAGGCTGCTAATGTTTAAGTAATCTATCTCAAGTTGCTGGATGCATTGTTGTTAAGATCAGGATTGAATAGCAAAGCATAGAGGGGACTAGATTGGATCATAAACCATATGATTTTGCTGATTTATTTCAAAACTTTTTAAGTTTTAAATATGAAAAATATGAAAATTGAGATATGAGGCAACTAGAAAGTGTATTAATAATGAATATAAAGCTGTACATGCAGAAAGTCTAGTTTTCACCTATATAGGCTGATATGTAGCATGTTTCATGAAACAAAGGTTTTGTTTGGTTAAACAACGTAACATATAGCTATGAAAGCCTATCAATTTAATTATTGTCTTAAATAAAATGTTTCAGAGAAGACAAGGATAGGATTTTTGTTGGGGAGCGCGGAATACCCCCAAGATCACGGCTATAGCGTATATGAGTAATACAAAAAAATTTTACCGTTCTAATCTATGAGTATAAGATCATACCTTCAGATTTGAACCTTGGAATACTTTGATTCGATTGCTCGACCTCAACCTTTTAGCCTTCCGTCGTATTCCCGAAAATACCTTCCTTCTCTCACAAGATGGTGGGATATCTCGGCCAACCTAAGGTTTCTTGTTTTTTTTTTCTCAAAAACGTTAACCCTAGCAACCAACTGAGAGGGTATTTATAGGGCTACAACAGAAACCAATAGGCAAATATGAAAAGGACTTCCCACATAATCAAATCTCCCAATCCTATCTCGGGTTAGGATTCAATTACGTAAATTACAATTCATTCCACTAAAGAATTATAATTGTACTCCTAATCACATTCGAATTTATATTTTTGAGCCTTAATATTAAATACTTATTATCTTCCCACGTTAAGATTACAGATATCCACCAATTAAATTTAAATACTGACAATATAATTTAATTGGCTGTTATTATCCTTGAGACTTATCCACTTAACTTATTTGATGTATCGGATTCAAAATCCACTTGCAAGATTTGATACAATCAAAACTTATAAGCTTTCTCAAGGGGATATCATCAATCCAAATTAACAGGACGTGGATTCCTTCAACTATTAATATTCACCATATATATAATGTTATTGCCCAACCCACTGAGTTTATTGACTCATATAGAATCTCACTCTATGTGTAATCAAAGCAATAATCACTACATACACGTGTCTAGAAATAGAATTCAGATTAAGAGCATAAGTAATCATAATATTCATGAGTTTTAAATTATTTTATAAAGTCAGTATAAAATAATTAACTCAACTGGGTCCTGTTCAATACACACAAAGTGTATTAGCACAAATAGTTAGAATAAACCATTCCCCGTAGTCAAGACAGACCTACTAAAAATTTGTGCTACAGTTCTACTGATGGTGTGTCCAATTCCATCTAAAACTGTGAACAATAAACTTGTATTCCAAAAGAACCAATGATCTAGTCTTCTGTGTGTAAGCCGTACTCTACACACTAGATCAAATACTCTTTGTAAATACTAGACACATGCACATATATATAGTAAATGGCACACATTGCTCAAAATGAATTCTCATTAAAAATGTAAAGACATAACATAAAGCATATCTTTTAGTCTATATCTCTATCAATTTTAACATGTGGTGATAAAATATAAAATTTTGTATCTTGTTTTTATTTCTATGAACTTCATAACAGGAGCAATTCTAGGACTTGAGACTTTTTGTTGATAAATGATTTAAAAGACACAAGGTCAGAAAAATTATAAAGCTGAACACACCCATGATTTAATATGTAGTTAGACATATTGGTCCTGTGATCCAAAGGAACTAGATTAAAATTTTATGATCCTACACTGAAGGATGGTATCTTGACCATTTATGGCCATTTTGATCTGAATCATAAGATTTGGATTGTGAGTCATGAGATTTTAACAGTGATGGTCAGATGTGCCCAAAATACCATAGCATGAACATCAAATGTGGATCTTAGTAGCATTGCCACAGATGTTTTCTGGTAACACCACATGAGAATAACTAAACTAGCTAAACTATGAATATGAACTAGCAACCTTGTCACACTTAAAAGTCACTTGGAATTTTTGTAGAAGGTGAAGACCTAGATTTTCCTTTTCTTGATGGCATTTGAAGTAAAATGCATGCTTACATGGAACTCAAAATTACACTTCGAGAGAAATTTTTATAATATGGCATAATTGTTGAGAGATTTTAGTAGATGCTGGAGATTTAAGTCCTTATTTAGGTGCTAGGCTTGCTTTACAAAGGTACATCAATTGTCAACTTATGTTACCTAGTGTTGGTCCTCAAATTCTGTCCTAAATTTTAATGGAATCTATAAGATTATCTTATCTTTGCCAGGCTATTTTAATATTCCATTTTGCTAGGGATGGTGGGATGTCCATCCTTCTATATCTCCTGTCTACTTTCCTGACCCACAAAGCACCCACATGTAAAGGAACAATTATACGCAGTATCCTTGTATGGCATGCAGAGGAATCAGTTACCCCATAAAAGATTGCGGAAACAGCTGAAAGATACTAAAATGTGTCACTGGTACAGTGGAGTTCAACAAATTTAAGCATTAATTAGAAGTGTTTGTTACTTGTTCCAAGTGATCTATGTCACAGAATCGACATGCAATTGCAAAAAGAAAATCTTAAACTTCGAAAAAAGTGGGAACAAATTCAGATAAGAATTCTGTGACTAGAACATTAAGAGAAAATAAGGTGTCTCAACATGATATAATGATTTTTGGAGCAACATCCTTAAATTAGATAAAATTCTCCATCGACAACAAAAATTTTGACAATATTGTGGAGGCTGCCAACTGTCTCGGTTGGTAAAGTCACTGGGTGTTGATACTGGTGACTTGGCTTCTTCACATCCTCATTCTCCAAAAACGAAAAAATTAACAATATTGTTCAATTGGTTTGATTCTGATGTAATATGATGGTATGAATTGTTTTTTGGTTTACAATGGAGTTCTTTTATTAATGGTGATGTTATGGGTTATTGCATTGTTAAAGCAGTCACTAAATAAAAAACAAAAAAAACAAAATTTGGTTTATTGGACTTATTGTTACCTCAAATATTAAATGTTGAATCAATTTACTGACTAAACTGACACTGCCATGGAAGATTGCTGGTATTGTCCTAAACATTGGAGAAGTGTTGTGAAGGGCAAGACACATCATTCTGTACTATCTAGATTTCCATCCTAAATCTTCTGATTTTTCCTTTTTTTGTATATGCGTGGAAAAAGCTGCTGGTTTTCATCTGAATTTTCATGCTTTATATATACATGCCCTTTTGCTTGATTATAATTTATGAACTGATGAATTATGCTAGGTGGTTTATGGAGATACTGACTCAGTGATGGAGAGCAATTTGGGGTGCCAACTGTGGAGGCTGCAATGAAATTAGGAAGAGAAGCTGCTGAATATAAAGTGGAACTTTCATGAAGGTATCTATGGAATCACTGATGGAGCCAGTTGACCCCATGGAAATAAAAATTTTTTTTGGACGGCCCCAAAGGCCGACACCTCCAAGACCGACGGCCCCAAAGGCCGACACCCGACGACCGACGGCTCCAAAGACTGACGGCCCCAAAGGCCGATACCTCCAAGACCGACGGCCCCAAAGGCCGACACCTCAAAGGCCGACGGCTCCAAAGACCGACGGCTCCAAAGGCCGACGCCTCCAAAGACCGGCGGCCTCAAAGGCCGACGGCTCCAAAGACCGACGGCCCCAAGGGCCGACGCCCGACGACCGACGGCCCAAAGGCCGACACCTCCAAGTCCAGCACCTCCAAAGGCCGACGGCTCCAAGACCGACGGCCCCAAAGGCCGACACCTCCAAGACCGATGGCCGCAAAGGCCAACGGCTCCAAGACCGACAGCCTCAAAGGCCAACACCTCCAAGACCGACGGCCCCAAAGGCCGACACCTCCAAGACCGTCAGCCCCAAAGGCCGATGGCTCCAAGATCGACGGCCCCAAAGGCCGACACCTCCCAGGCGGCCCCGGCATCTTCCTAGCCGGCCCTCTATGTCTCCAAGCGAGTCGGCCCTGACACTTCCCAGGCGGCCCTGGCACTTCCCAGGCGGCCCCGGCGTGTCCAAGCTAGGCGGTCCGGCACCTCCTAGGCGCCCCGGCATCTTCCTAGCCGGCCCTCTACGTCTCCAAGCTAGGCGGCCCCGGCACTTCCCAGGCGGCCCCGGCATGTCCAAGCTAGGCGGCCCGGCACCTCCCAGGCGGCCCCGGCATCTTCCAGCCGGCCCCGGCATGTCCAAGCTAGGCGGCCCCCTACGTCTCCAAGCTAGGCGGCCCCGGCACCTCCCAGCCGGCCCCGGCACTTCCCAGGCGCCCCGACATCTTCCTAGCCGGCCCTCTACGTCTCCAAGCTAGGCGGCCCCGGCACTTCCTAGCCGGCCCCGGCATGTCCAAGCTAGGCGGCCCGGCACCTTCCAGGCGGCCCCAGCATCTTCCTATCCGGCCCTCTACGTCTCCAAGCTAGGCGGCCCGGCATCTCCTAGCAGGCCCTCTACATCTCCAAGCGAGTCGGCCCCCGGCACTCTCCTAGCCGGCCTCCTACGCCTCCGAGCTAGGCGGCCCCGGCGCTTCTCAGTCGGCCCCGGTACTTCCCAGCCAGCCTCGACACTTCGCAGACGGCCCCGACATCTTCCTAGCTGGCCCCTACTTCTCCAAGCAAGTCGGCCCCGACACTTTCTCCGCATCGCCAGTCCCGCCGAGTCAGCCAAGGCCATCCCAAGCTGGCCCGACTCGGCCCCGGCATCTCCAGTCCCACCGAGTCGGCCAAGGCCATCCTAGGCCGGCCCGACTCGGCCCCAGCGTCTCCAGTCCTGCCGAGTCGGCCAAGGCCATCCCAGGTCAGCCCGACTCGGCCCCAGCGTCTCCAGCCCCGCCGAGTCGCCAAGGCCATCCCAGGCCGGCCCAACTCGGCCCCGGCGTCTCCAAGTCCGTCGATTAGGCCCCGCCCCGGCACTGCTTCGCCAGCGGGATGGACCCCAGCCATCTCGGGTTGACCCGGATAAGGCGGGATTTCCCAGTTCCCGCTAGATCAGCCCCAGCGGTTCAAGAAACCGCCTCTCTGACGCGCGCCGCCCGACAGCGCCAGACATGCACTGCCCGACAATGCCAGACACGCGCTGCCCGACAGCGCCGACGCACGCCGCCCGACAGCCCCGCCGGCTGATGGGGCTAACCCACTAACCAGCCCAGATTCACGCGAGGGCTCGGCAGATATTCTGACTCCACGTAATCCCACGTGATAATGCCAGGATCAACCCCTATAAAAAGGTGAATCCACCCAGTAAACAGATATGCGTGATAACCCCCAAAATCGCCATCTCTACTCTCAAAGGGATCCCTCCTCTCGGAGATCCCTCTTTTTCCACACAAAACAGGGCTCCCTCAAGCCCTTCTTCAGCTGTGACCTCAGTCACTAACTTGGCCGTCGAAGGGTCCCGCCGGAGACCCTCTCCGGTCCTGAGACTTCTTTGCAGGCAACCCGACGAAGCGAGGATTCGAGAAGCACCTCCGTTCCCGATGTCCAGGAGAGGTGATTGAGCGTCATCAGATTGGCGCGCCAGGAATGGGGGATAAGAAAAAGTAGCGAACGTTTCCCTGAGCTACATCTTTTATCCCCTCTCTTCTTCCAGAAGCCATGGTGGTGACACGAGCTCAGGACGCCTCCATCAGCTGCCCAGCTGGGTTTCCCCCGTCAACTAGATAGCAGGAAGCCAATCCTCCTGCTGCCGACCCTCTGGTCGCCTGCTCGCCGCCGGACGCCGCTGTCCAAACAGTGGAGCGGCTGGCGACCCTTTCCCAGCAAGTCCAGAATCTCACCGCCATGATCCATGGGCTCCAGCAACGACAGTCCGTGGCCACCCAGCACCAGACCGCTCCCCCCCGCCAGTCAGCAGTCGGCGAGGGGAGGTTCTCCTCGGCGGGAGGCCGGTCGGCGAGAGACCGGTCGACGTCAAGTTTCCCCTAGGAAGCCTCGACGCGAGCCCTCCAAGCGGCCACGGTCCCCTGACCACGGCCCCAATGAATTTCCTCCCAAGCCACATCATCATGAGGAACCCAGGCGGAAGTCCCAACTTCCGTCTCCATCTCCTTCTGCCTCCTCTTCTTCTTCTTCCTCCGAGCCATCTCGGAGGGCCCCGATGATCAGCCACCAGGCGGAGGAACGCCTGGAGGAGTACGATAGGTGACTAGACGAGCTCGCCAAGAAGATCAACCACCAGCCAGAGGAGGAGTTCGACACTCGTCCTCCTTACACTCGGCGCATACTGGAGGAACCAGTTCCCTCCAGGTTCCGCTTCCCCCAGGTGGACCCGTACGATGGTACGACCGATCCTCTCGATCATCTCGAGAGTTACAAAGCAATGATGCAAATCCAGGGCACTTCAGACGCCCTTCTCTGCAAAGCCTTCCCTGCCACCCTGCGGAAGGCTGCCCATGCATGGCACTCACGCCTGCCCCCTCACAGCGTCGACTCCTTCCGAGAGCTGGAGAGGGCATTTTTGGCCCACTTCGACGTCTGCCGCCGGATCCCAAGGGTGGCAGACAGCCTCTTCTCTGTCCACCAGAAGGAAGGAGAGTCGCTGCGGGACTTCGTGTCCCGATTCAAAACCGCCGCCCTCGAGGTCTACCATCTCGATGATGCGGTGGCCACCCTGGTGCTGAAGCGGGGACTCCTTCCGTCCCGCTTCACCTTCTCCCTGGATAAGAAGCCCCCGAGCTCTTACTCCGACCTCCGGGCCCAGAAGTACATCCGGGCGGACGAAGCCGACTTCACCCATCGAGAATCCTCAAGAAACTCCAACGGGCCCCTCGACACAGGCGAGCTGACCCGCCTCACCGTTCCGAGAACAAGCGATGGAGCCCTGTCCCCGACGAGAATGAGCTCACTCTCCTTGCCCCTCAATCCCACATCCTGATGGAGATCGAGGGCAAGCCTTACCTCCAGCGTCATCCCCCCATGAAGAAAGGTGCACCCCATGACGTGAGCCTCTACTACCGTTTCCATCGGGATTACGGCCACGACATCGACAACTGCTACAGCTTGAAGCGGGCCATCGAGGAGCTCATCCAGCGGGGCTACCTCGGCAAGTATGTCCAGAAGATGCAACAACCGCTACCGGCCATCATGGGGCCTCCACCAGCTCAAGCCACTGTCGACAACACTCCCACGGAACAGACAATCGGGATGGTGTCCTGGGGATCAGCTTCTGCACCTAAATGGCCGAGGCATCCAAGCCTACCGAGGGGGGCAAGCTGTCCCCCAACTGAGAAGGTCCCTACCGCACCACCGAAACACTTCACCGGAGGGCATGCAAACTAGAAGAGCTTGACGGGAAGCCTGTTCCACGTACCTGGAATGCGAACGACCTCCGCCAGTATTACCAATGTACTCCCAGAAGCATGAATAATAAAGAAAGCCCCTTCTGATGCCACAGTTTGTTCTCCCTTGTGCCAAGTCTCTCAAAAAGAGCTCACCGGCATCGCGGCCCACGGGACACCATTCGGCCCCGGCACGGCGGTGCCCCCGAGTAGGTTAAGACCCTAAAGGCTCCGTACCCGACTGAGTCGTCACTTGGGCGGCACACAAACCCCCAAGCTAGTTCAAAAGGAGCTCACTGGCATCGCGGCCCACGGGACACCACTCGGCCCCGGCACGGCGGTGCCCCCGAGTAGGTTAAGACCCTAAAGGCTCCGTACCCGGCTGAGTCACCACTTAGGCGGCACACAAACCCTCAAGCTGGTTCAAAAGGAGCTCACTGGCATTGTGGCCCATGGGATACCACTCGGCCCCGGCACGGCGGTGCCCCGAGTCGGTCAAGATCCTAAAGGCTCCGTACCCGGCTGAGTCGCCACTTGGGTGGCACACAAACCCCCAAGCTGGTTCAAAAGGAGCTCACTGGCATCGCGGCCCATGGGACACCACTCGGCCCCAGCATGACGGTGCCCCCGAGTAGGTTAAGACCCTAAAGGCTCCGTACCCGGCTGAGTCACCACTTGGGCGGCACACAAACCCCCAAGCTGGTTCAAAAGGAGCTCACTGGCATCACGGCCCATGGGACACCACTCGACCCCGGCATGGCGGTGTCCCCAAGTCGGTCAAGACCCTAAAGGCTCCGTACCCGGCTGAGTCGCCACTTGGGCGGCACACAAACCCCCAAGCTGGTTCAAAAGGAGCTCACTGTCATCGCGGCTCACGGGACACCACTCGGCCCGTCACGGCGGTGCCCCCGAGTCGGTCAAGACCCTAAAGGCTCCGTATCCGGCTGAGTCGCCACTTGGGCGGCACACAAACCCCCATGCTAGTTCAAAAGGAGCTTACTGGCATCGCGGCCCATGGGACACCACTCGGCCCCGGTACGGTGGTGCCCTCGAGTCAGTCAAGACCCTAAAGGCTCCGTACCCGGCTGAGTCGCCACTTGGGCGGCACATAAACCCCCATGCTGGTTCAAAAGGAGCTCACTGGCATCGCGGCCCATGGGACACCACTCGGCCCCTGCACGGCGGTGCCCCCGAGTAGGTTAAGTCCCTAAAGGCTCCGTACTGGGCTTAGTCGCCCCTCGCAGCGGTTCTCACACCCCCCGAGGCGGTTCAAGAGGAACCTGCTGACTCTCAGCTCTCAGGTCACCCTCCGGGGCTCAAAAGACTTTCAAACTCCGCGTTGGAGAGGATTACTAGCTGCCCTCAGCTAGCCAAAGGAGGCACACAGACGTCCATCCAAGGCAGCGCAAGATGAAAGAGCAGATGTCAAGGTAAAGCTCTACACTCCTTTCGCTTAGCTGATGCAGAGCACGCAAGCTCAAGGAGTGTGGGGGGCATTTGATGGAGCCAGTTGACCCCATGGAGAATAAAAAAAAATTTTGAACGGCCCCAAAGGCCGACACCCAACGACCGATGGCTCCAAAGACCGACGGCCCCAAAGGCCAACACCTCAAAGGCCGACGGCTCCAAGACCGACAGCCCCAAAGGCTGACACCCGATGACCGACGGCTCCAAAGACCGATGGCCCCAAGGGCTGATGCCCGACGACCGACGACCCCAAAGCCGACACCTCCAAGACTGGCACCTCCAAAGGCCGACGGCTCTAAGACCGACGGCCTCAAAGGCCGACACCTTCAAGACCGATGGCCCCAAAGGCCGACAGCTCCAAGACCGGCACCTCCAAAGGCCGACGGCTACAAGACCGACAGCCTCAAAGGCCGACACCTCCAAGACCGATGGCCCCAAAGGCCGACACCTCCAAGACCGTCGGCCCCAAAGGCCGACGGCTCCAAGACCGACGGCCCCAAAGGCCGACACCTCCCAGGCGGCCCCGGCATCTTCCTAGCCAGCCCTCTATGTCTCCAAGCGAGTCGGCCCCGAAACTTCCCAGCCGGCCCCGGCGTGTCCAAGCTAGGCGGTCCGACACCTCCCAGGCGCCCTGGCATCTTCCCAGCCGGCCCTCTACGTCTTCAAGCTAGGCGGCCTCGGCACTTCCCTGCCGGCCCCGGCGTGTCCAAGCTAGGCGGCCCGGCACCTCCCAGGCGGCCCCGACATCTTCCTAGCCAGCCCTCTATGTCTCCAAGCCACGCGCCCCCAGCATCTTCCTAGCCGGCCCCGGCGTGTCCAAGCTAGGCGGCCCCCTACGTATCCAAGCTAGGCAGCCCCGGCACCTCCCAGCCGGCCCCGGCACTTCCCAGGCGCCCCAGCATCTTCCTAGCTGGCCCTCTACGTCTCCAAGCTAGGCGGCCCCGGCACTTCCCAGTCGGCCCCGACGTGTCCAAGCTAGGCGGCCTGGCACCTCCCAGGCGGCCCCAGCATCTTCCTAGCCGGCCCTCTACGTCTCCAAGCTAGGCGGCCCAGCATCTCCTAGCCGGCCCTCTACGTCTCCAAGCGAGTCGGCCCCCGCACTCTCCTATCCGGCCCCCTACGCCTCCGAGCTAGGCGGCCCCGGTGCTTCCCAGTCGGCCCCGGTACTTCCCAGCCGGCCCCGACACTTCGCAGACGGCCCCGGCATCTTCCTAGCCAGCCCCTACTTCTCCAAGCAAGTCGGCCCCGATACTTTCTCCGCATCGCCAGTCTCGCCGAGTCGGCCAAGGCCATCCCAAGCCGGCCCGACTCGGCCCCGGCATCTCCAGTCCTGCCGAGTCGGCCAAGGCCATCCCAAGCTGGCCCGACTCGGCCCCGGCGTCTCCAGTCCCACCGAGTCGGCCAAGGCCATCCTAGGCCGGCCCGACTCGGCCCCAGCGTCTCCAGTCCTGCCGAGTCGGCCAAGGCCATCCCAGGCCGGCCCGACTCGGCCCCGGCGTCTCCAGCCCCACCGAGTCGGCCAAGGCCATCCCAGGCCGGCCCGACTCGGCCCCGGCGTCTTCAAGTCCATCGATTTGGCCCCGCCTCGGTACTGCTTCGCCAGCGGATGGACCCCAGCCATCTCGGGTCGACCGGCTCGGCCCTGATAAGGCGGGATTTCCCAGTTCCTGCCAGATCAGCCCCAGCGGTTCAAGAAACCGCCTCTCTGACGTGCGCCGCCCGACAGTGCCAGACACGCGCCGCTCGATAGCCCCGCTGGCTGATGGGGCTAGCCCACTAACCAGCCCAGATTCACGTGAGGGCTCGGCAGATATTCTGACTCCACGCAATCCCACATGATAATGCCAGGATCAACCCCTATAAAAAGGTGAATCCACCCAGTAAACAGGTATGCGCGATAACCCCCAAAATCGCCATCTCTACTCTCAAAGGGATCCCTCCTCTCAGAGATCCCTCTTTTTTCACACAAAACAGGGCTCCTTCGAGCCCTTCTTCAGTTGTAACCTCAGTCACTAACTTGGTCGTCGAAGGGTCCCACCGGAGACCCCCTCCGGTCCGGGACTTCTTTGCAGGCAACCCGGCGAAGCGAGGATTCGAGAAGCACCTCCGTTCCCGACGTCCAGGAGGGGTGATTGAGCGTCATCAATCACAAGTGGTTTTTCTTGAGTTGTTAGTTACAGCTCCAGCCATAGGGTTCTTTTCTAGTTTGTTTCAGTTCATTACAAGTTTATAATGGAATCTGATGCACAGCTTAGTGGGCTTCCGAATCTGTATAAGTTATTTTCTGCATTTAAATGTCAAATCTGGTGTCTGAGTGAAATTGTTCTGGAGTTAGCTAGATACTTGCCACCAGTGGTTGGTGGACCTGAAAGAATGTTTTGGCCAACCTTGTCATCTTTAGGATGAAGTTCAGGAATTGAAACTCAAATTCTTTGTAGCCATGCTTTGTATCGTTTAGGATATCAATTTATTACTGAAGATATTGTTGTACTATGCTTGGGATTTCTTGCAGTGGCCATCTTTTTGAGATCTATTATTCATCTTATTACTTTATTTAACCATAAAAACATTGTTGGCCTCTTTAAACTATTTAGCTTCAATTTTTTATCATTTTTGACTATTGATGAAGGGTTTTTGTGTTTGAAGCCCATCAAACTAGAGTTTGAGAAGGTCTATTATCCATACTTACTAATCAGCAAGAAGAGATATGCTGGATTGTTTTGGACAAACCCTGACAAACATGACAAATGGATACCAAAGGTAAAAAATAAAGTTCTACTACATGAAGTCTCAAATATTGTATTTTTTCATTGTTAATTTGTTATCTTCTTTTGGTTAACAGGCATTGAGACAGTTAGAAGGGACAACTGTTTATTGGTAAAAAAACCTGGTAAATGAGTGCCTTCATAAAATATTGATTGATCGAGATGTACCTGGTGCCGTTCAATATGTCAAAAATACCATTTCTGATCTTCTGATGAACCGCATGGATTTATCTCTTTTGGTTATAACAAAGGTGAGACAACCACCTTCCGATAAACCTTCTCTCTTGTGGTTATAAGGCTGAGAAAAGTATCTACCAGGGGAAGATGCCAGCTTATCAAGCTGGTAAGTCTTCTTCAGTTATACCAAATGACCTGGAATAGAATCCCACCTTCGCTGGGATTTGGAGGGTAAAGGGTATTTGAGAGGGCCACTCTGGTCTATCATCCTTTGTCTACATGCTCTTTTATTTTTATTTTTATTTTTTAAACCCTCTTGGACAAATGCTGTTTATTCAAAGTTAGTCCCAATGGTGCTTTATTAACTGGTTAGTGGCTTGTAAAATCATTTCCTCCAGGTGCTAACTTGGATTCTTTGGAATTTATTTACTTATCCTTCCTACTTGACAGGGTTTGACGAAAACAGGAGATGATTATGCAGCAAAAGCTGCACATGTTGAACTTGCTGAACGGATGCGGAAGGTATACATTCCTCCTCTTTACTTGTATCATATATGATTTAGAAATTTATCTTCTTCTTCTTTTTCTTGAAATGATACCCAAGAGCAGCAGTGTATAGTTTAGCATGGTCAATAATTGCACCTGTCTTTGTTTTAAGAGCTCCAATATGATGATTTTATTTTATGTACGCTTATGTGTGTGTAGCATTACATGCTATATTTAGTTATTTAAATTTTTTTATTGGTGACCTATTGTACCTTCTTTTATGAATGGGCTATTATACCTTTTTAGGTGTTACATGAACACTACTTGCTAAAATTTACCTTTGGTAGTCTTTGAACATGTGATTCAAGACAATATGTGATACTCTTAATAAGTATTATAGCACCATTGCCTATGATGATGCTGCTAGAAGAACTTGGTTTTGAGGTAACCATGAAAAACATACATGTGCGATAATGATGGAGTTGGCATATAGATCTGGTCATTGATCGATTGGGCTGAGTTAGGATCATTCACAGGAGCTAAACTGGTGGCCCAAGCCATGCATAGCCAGTCCTCAGGCTTAGTTGTTCCAGAAAGAGTGTTCATTGGACAGCTATAAATCAGGAATCAAGATTGATTTTTGCTTCCACTGATTCTCTTGTATTTTCTTTCTTTCTCTTAATCATTAGTTTGAATAAGAAATAGGTGTATTTATTGTAATAAAACTGTAATAATTGTACAGATAGTATTAGTAGAATTAACAACTAGTCAAGGGAGCATAAATGGTAGATTCCAAGGCTGATTTGGTGCTCAGAAATGGCAGATTTCAAGGCTGATTTGATATGCAAAAATGACATATTTCATGACTAATTTGGCGAGCCAAAGGACCAGTTAAGCGGAAGTTTTGAATTTAAATTTTAAAATTCAAATTGGCTAACTAAGGGCGCATCAAGGGGAGAATTGTTTAAGCAGAAAATCAGCATCATTGCCATAAGTGTAGAGTATATTGTATATATGCATAGAATTGATAGACATTTATTCTTACCTTACATAATCATGTGTATCTTATGTAATGGCTGATTTTTAACCTTGTAATTTGTCCGACAACTTTTATATAAAGTGAGCAATCCTCACAAGAAGGGGATTGAGAACAAAACCTAAATTTGACATGGTATCAGAGCCACAAATTATTTTCGTGGTTTTCTCTTGGCTTGTTTGAATTCTTGATTTCTTGAGGGTTTCTTGGTGACCACAAATTATTTTCATGGTTTTCTCTTGGCTTGTTTGAATTCTTGATTTCTTGAGGGTTTCTTGGTGACTGTCGGATCTTATTTTTTTTTTCTGTTGCTTGGTAGCTGTCGATAGATTCTGAAGAGTAACTGTTGTGATTTCTCTGCTCTGTCAATTTTTTTATTATGTCTGGAGAAAATTCTATTATTCGCCTTAATGGCAAGAACTACACCAGTTGGGAATTCCAGTTCAGGATGTTTGTGAAAGGGAAGGAGTTATGAGGTCATTTGGATGGGTCTTCTAAGGCTCCAACTGATTCCAAGGAGCTTAGTTTATGGGAAAGCAAGGATGCTAAAATTGCTTCCTGGCTACTCAGCTCTGTTGAACCTCATATGGTCAATAATCTTCGTAGGTTCACTACTGTTAAGGAAATATGGGATTACCTTCGGTAAATTTATTATCAAAATAATTCTGCCCAAAAGTTTCAATTGGAGTTAGACATTGGAAACTATCGCCAGGGTGTTGACCCAATTGATGATTTTGATGATTAACAAAACTAATTGAGTATAACAATTGAAGGCTCTAATGATTTTGATTAAGTGTTTCAGATTATAAGTCGATTGAATGATCAAAATCAGGAGTTAAATCTTGTTCTGGATCGAATCTAATGTCTAGGTAAGATTGCAGACATTAGAGTCGACTCCGAGAATCACAGAGCCGACTCCAGTATCTGGCACGGAAGTTAGAGTCGACTCCGAGACTGTTAGAGCCGACTCTCACAGAAGAAACAGAACGTTGATTTTTCTGGCCCCGACTTAGAGTCGACTCCGGGTTTGTTAGAGTCGACTCCAGAAAAGTTTCTTGTCGACCCCAGAAAAGTCAGAGACGACTCCAGAAATAATGGATTAAAGTGTTTCGAGTTAGAGCCGACTCCAGAAAAGTTAGAGTCGACTCCAACCCACCTGGAACGAAAAATCAAATTGCCAGATCAGCTCTAACGGTAATATTTCTATTTTACTTTATTTCTAACGGATATATTTTGTTACAAGGTACACTCCAACGGATAGTTTTCTTCCAAAAATGGTTGAAAGAAATCTATAAAAAGGGAAGACTATCATTCAAAAAAAGAACGAAAAGAACGAAAGAAAAGAGAGAAACAAAGAGAAAAATCGGAAATAGAGAAATCCCAATCCAAAAATCCGAAAAAGAGAGAGCCTGAATCTCAAGAGGAAAACCTTCTAGCTCAAATCCACTCCACTCCAAAAAGCTCAAGAGGAATCCAAGGCATTCAAATCAAAGTTTTGGTGGATTTCCAAATTGGAGAAAGAGGATCAGTTTCTTGCTTTTCAACCCTTCTCAACTGCTTCAACTGTGAAGAATCGGAGCTGAGGCTTGATTCAATCCAGCAAGGAGAAGAAGAAAAGAAGAAAAGAAGAAAAGCTCAAAAGCCAACCAACTACAAATCAGGCTTTTCTAAACCTTGTTATTTTATTTGATTATTTGCTCATTGAGGAGCTGTGTATTTGAAAAAATATTTTTTTGTTTGTGTCTAGTTCAATCTGGGGGATTGAACTAGTGGAGGTAGTCTTACCTCGGTACAAGCTTGGTATAGCTTGTGTTAGGGTTTTTGTGCTGGTGAGCCCGGAAAACCAGCTGGGTTCGTTGTGATCCCGGGAAAACAACAAGTTTGAGTTGTGAGCTTGTAAAACAACTCGGCTGTAATCAAGGAAGATTATAGTGTGGACCCAAGTGAATCTTGGGAGTGGACGTAGGTGTTGGATACACCGAACCACTATAAAATCTTTGTGTTTGCCGTGTTTTTATCTCTATCTCTATCTCTATTTATTGATTGTATTTTGTTTTTTGCATTGCATTCATTTCATTTAAGCAAACAATTTTAAAAGGTTTAAATTTTTTAAAGAACCCAATTCACCCCCCCCTCTTGGGTTGTCATCTGGGCCAACAATTGGTATCAGAGCTAGTGCTCATTAGATTTTGATCACACGATCAAGAGCTAAAGATCCAAATGGCAGCTCAAGTTGGATCATTTGCTGAAGGTCATTCTACGAATAGACCTCCACTGTTTAATGGTTCAAATTATTCTATTGGAAAGCTAGAATGAGGATATTCATTCAAGCTTCTGATTATGAACTATGGGGTGTTATAATTAATGGACCTAGTACACCCACACATGTTATTGATGGCACTATTGTTCCTAAGCCCGAAAGGGATGGAATGATAATGATAGGAAAATGGCACAGCTCAATGCTAAGGCCATGAATGTTTATATTGCTCTTAGATGCTAATGAATTTAATAGAATCTCCACATGTAATTCCGCAAAGGAGATTTGGGATAGATTAGAGGTTACCCATGAGGGTACCAATCAAGTAAAAGAATCTAAAATTAATATTCTTGTTCATAAATATGAATTATTTAGCATGGAACAAACTGAAACCATTGCATGCATGTACACTAGATTTACTGATATTGTAAATGGTTTGAAAAGTCTTGGTAAGACATATACTAACTCTGAACTTGTTCGAAAAATTCTTAGGTCACTTCCAAGATCATGGGAAGCAAAGGTGACAGCAATCCAAGAAGCAAAGGACCTCAACACTTACCCTTAGAGGAGCTTCTAGGATCCTTATGACCCATGAGTTGACCATGAAGCAGCATGTAGAGGAGGATCAAAGAAGAAGAAAATATTGCCCTCAAAGCTGCAAAAGAAGAAGAGAGCAGCAGTGATGATGATGATGATGATGATGAGAGACTGCTCTCTTAGCAAAAATTTAAAAGATTCATGAGGAGAAAGAAACCCTTCCACAAGAAGAAATTTGGAAGCAAAGTGGAAGGAGAAAAGGATAAGAAAAGGACAAGGACAAAGAAAAAGAGAAAGACCCCTTGATTGCTATGAGTGTAAGAAACCGGGGCACTTTAGATATGATGTCCTCAATTGAAGAAAGCCTACAAAAAGAAAAAGAAGGCTTATGTGGCAACTTGGAGTGACAGCGAAGAATCTTCTTCCGAGAAGAAGAACAAAAGGAAGTTGCAAATTTGCTTTATGGCGGACGACAACGATGAGGTAAGTTCCGAAACCCTTGCGATGATTTGCATTTGATGAATTATTTGATGCTTTTAATGAACTTGTTGGGATTTCAAAGTTTTGAAAAAGAAATACAAGTTTTGAAAAATGAAAATTTAACTTCATTAAAGAAAAGGAAATCTTAATAATGAAGTTAAGAAACTTAAATCTGAAAATGAAATTTGATAAAAGAAAAAGAATCAATTTCCAATGAAAATGATAAACTAAAGAAGAGGTTGAAAAATAATAAGATAGTTGATAAATTTACATTAAGTCAAAAATTAATTTATTAAATAGTCAAAAAGCAGTTTTTGATAAAGCTGGATTAGGATATAACTTTAAGAAAACAAAAATTTGAAAAATTTTTTGTTGCTTGTTTTTGCTTTATGTAACAAAAAGGACATAAATCTATGAATGTAAAATTTAAAACCTAATAAAAATTAATATTAAAGGAAAGAAAATATGGGTTCCGAAAGGAACAATCTTTTTGCTACTAACCATGAAGGACCCAAGAAAGCTTGGGTACCTAAACATAAGACTTGATCATTTTGCAGGAGTCTTGCGGCCAAAAGATCAAAGCGAAAGTGGTATCTTGATAGTGGCTGCTCAAGACACATGACGGGTGACAAGATCAATTCATCACCCTTGAAAGCAAAAGAGGAGGAGTTGTTACATTTGGCGACAATGGCAAAGGCCAAATCTTGGGGTTTGGTAACATTCAAATAACTCCCTCCACATATATTGAAAATGTCTTTATGTTGATGGTTTAAACATAATTTAATTAGTATTAGTCAATTATGTGATAAAGGTTTTAAAGTATCATTTGAATCTTCTATATGCACTGTTTCTAATCCCATTGATAATAGCATTGTTTTTATTGGAAATAGAAATGGCAATGTATACTTGATTGATTTAGACAATTTGTCTACTAGTAATCATTGCTTAGTTGCTAATAATGCTAATATGAATGAGATTGGTTGGTTGTGGCATCGTAGATTAGGTCATGCAAGCACACACCTATTTCAAAATTAATTAGAATGGATTTAGTAAAAGGACTTCCAAATAGATTTTGAAAATAACAAAATTGTGATGCATGTCAATTTGGAAAACAAACTAGAAGTTCTTTCAAATCTAAAAATATTGTTTCAACTTCTAGGCCACTTAGAGCTACTTCACATGGACCTTTTTGGACCTACTAGAACCACAAGTCTAGGAGGAAAGAAATATGGTCTTGTGATAGTAGATGATTACTCTAGATTCACTTGGGTATGTTTTTAGCTCACAAAGATGAGACTTTCTCGATATTTTGAAATTCTTCAAGAAAGTCACAAATGAGAAAAACACACCATAGTGTCTCTAAGAAGTGATCATGGCACTGAATTTGAAAATCACTTATTTGAAAGTTTTGCAATGAAAATGGCATTAATCATAATTTTTCTGCACCTAGAACACCACAACAAAATGGAGTAGTTGAAAGGAAAAATAGAACTCTAGAAGACATGGCCCGTACCATGCTATGTGAAAGTAAACTCCCAAATACTTTTGGGCGGAAGCTATAACACAGCATGTTACATCCTTAATAGAGCTTAATTAGACCAATTTTAAAGAAAACACCTTATGAATTATGGCATGATAGAAAACCAACATTAAATATTTTCATGCATTTGGTTGTAAATGTTTTT
>UESW01000107.1:0-89084 GCA_900491605.1 Calamus simplicifolius
CCAGATGGCAACCCAAGAGGGGGGGGGAATTGGGTTCTTAAAAATTTAAGACTTTTTAACTTTAATTGATTAGTTAGCAAGATGTGCAAGTGAGAGGCTAACTAAAAGCACACAAGCAAATAAAGAGAGATAGAGAAAGAGAAAATATGGCACGGCAAACACAAGATAATTTTATAGTGGTTCGGTGCAACCAACACCTACGTCCACTCCCAAGATTCACTTGGGTCCACACTATAATCTCTCTAGATTACAGCCGAGTTGTTTTCCAAGCTCACAACTCAAACTTGTTGTTTTACCGGGTGCACAACGAACCCAGCTGGTTTTAACTCGGGCTTACCAGCACAAAACCCTACACGTTGTTTTTCACGGGCTCACAACTAACCCAACACAAGCACTCCGGCTTGCAACGAGGTATACCAACCTCCACTGATTCAATCCACTGATTGAATCAGCAAACAATAAAATAGAGTTTGAACAATGAAATGCTCCCCTTGAGCAAATATACAAATGAAGTACAAAATAAAAGGTTAGAAAAGCCTGATAGTATTGCAGATGGTAGTGGCTTTGGCTTTCTTCCTTCTTCTCTTTAACTCCTCTTGAAGTTGAATCAGCCTCAGCAAGATTCTTGACCGTTGAAGACTTTGGAGTTGAGATGAAGCTTTTTCTCTTTTTGAAAATCCTTCGATTTGACCTTTGAAATGCTTTGGATTTTCTTTTGACTCTTGTGGATTGATGAGAAGGAGCAGACGAAACTTCCTTTGATTTCACTCCTTTTGAATCACTCTATTTGAGCTAAAGATTTTTCCAATATGCTCTGTTTTTCCCTCTTTTCAAAAGATATTCTTTTCTCTCTTTGATTTTCTCTTTTTGATTTGAAAAGAGCTCCTCTATTTATAGAATCTGCAAAAATATATCCGTTAGAGACAAGGAAAAATAGCCGTTATTCAAAAATCTTACCGTTGGAGCTGATGTGTCATCGTAAAAATCGCGCCCAGATTTGCGGAGTCGACTCGAGCTTTTGGGAGTCGGCTCGAGTCGATTACCAAAAATAGAAACATTTTAAAATTAGGGTCGACTCGCGAAAATAAAGTGTCGACTCCTGAAAGTCGGGAGTCGACTCGAGGAAAATGGGGAGTCGACTCGAGAAGTGCTCAAAAAACATCTTCTGTTGTCTGAGCGGAGTCGACTCGCACAGTCAGGAGTCGGCTCGCAGAATCAGGGGTCGACTCGAGGGTCGACTCGAGAAATCAGACATTTTGAGTCGACTCTGAAACTCAGAGTCGGCTCCGGAACGATACAAAAATCAGAAACTTTCTGATTGACTTTAAAATCGTCCCAGATTAATTTTAAATATTGTTTTGACTTGAATACAATAAATATGACATTAAGCATGGATTCAAGACATGTTTCAAGAATTCATTGATTGAATTATAATGTAAAAATTCCTTTTTGAAATCTTTTAACATAGAGCTTGAAACTTTTTTCAAATTGATTCAAAACTCATTAATTAACCATTGATAGTTCATTTTTCAATTTGAATAAGCTCATTTTTGATAAATAAACTCATTATTCTTTAATACTCATGGCTTTTGGAAATCATCAAAATCAATAAGTTGGGGCAATTATTTTCAATAATTTCTCAACAATCTCCCCCTTTTTGATGATGACAAAAACATTGAGTATATGCATTATGATTGAAAAATTTTGATTTCATTTTGTGTTCATGGAAAGGCTCCCCCTTAATGAGGTAGCTCCCCCTATGAAACTTAATTATAATCATTCAAAATTTTTATTCATTGAAATTCAATTTATCATAATCCAATCATATAAAATAAAACTCTCCCCCTTTTTTGTTATCAACAAAAAGGTAGAAAATATCAATAACATTCTTTAATTTAATTATCAATTGAGGATAATCATTCAAATTCAAGGATATTCAATTGAAATCAAAAGTAATGCATCAAACTTTCTCATTATTCAAAATGAAATACATAAAAAAACACATTGAAAGTAAACTTGATTACATCAAAAAGAGATTACATTTAAAAATTTCTTCTAGTAATCTATTCAAATGATCAACTATTTCTTCATTCCTTCACATTGAATTTAACATAATCTTTGAGCCTTTCATCAACAAACAAGCAGAAATCTTGTCTTGAAGCTCCGCGTTGCACTTGGCATATGTCTCTGATCTCCGCAGATATCCTTAAGTTCTTCAAAATATTCTTTAAGTCTTCACTTAAGGATGGAGATGAACTGAGAGTAGACTCAATCTTGAACCGATCACTAAGTGAATAAAGGCTTCAATTCATAACTTTTCATCAAATTCTTTTTCAAGTCTTTTTCATGATCATCTCAGATTTGAATTGATAAGCTGATCTAACTGAATCAGAAAAACTACCAGATGATCTGAGCAGGAGGGAGCAGGGGCAGAGCAGGAGCAGGAATCTGGAACAGGCTGAGGAGGCTCAGGTGATGAATGTCTCAGAAGGTCTGGGGCCTCAGCATCTGCTCTTCCTCCATTCTTTCCTCTCCCATTTTTTTTTAACAAACCCATTCGATGAAGTGGCCAAAGATAAAATCAGTATGTCTTAGTTCCTTTTTGGCTCACTCAGAAATACAATCCCTTGGCTTTGAAATAATTTGTAAAATCATGCCATAGGGCAAACTAGATTTCTTTTTCCCTCCACAATCTGCAATGTACCATAAATCATGGGAAGATTGATAGGCTTGCCAGAAACAACAGCATCCATAACAAAGATATCTCTCTCAGATACATAGTCAAATCTGCCAGTCTTGGGAAAGAGTATCCTACTGCAATATTGTGAGTAATCTCAATTCCAAAGGCAATTGATTGCAAAATTCTTCAAATCCAAAATCCCGTTCAATAATCTTGAGGGCGGGATCTATCTTCTGAAGAAAAGGTGGATGGTCCAGACAAGGGTAATTCCAACAATCTAGATAGAATAGAGGAGTAATGTTCAGCCAATGCCTCTCACATTGCTACTAAGCCATCATCTCCTCTAGACAAATTCTTGTAAAATTCTTTAACCAAGCAGGGATAGGTGGGACAATCTAGGAACAAATTTTCTCAAATCCCATCTCAATCAGTTGTCTCCCAACAAGAAAACCCTCATTTCAAATAATTCAAAATCCACCTTTCTACCGTGGTAAATCCTACTGCTAGAGATCTACCTGAAGGGTAGGAGCTGGAGCAGGAGCACTCGGAGAAGTGAGGAGAATCCGAGACGGCTCGCGGACGGGTCGTCGAACGGTCCTTTCCTCTTCACCGGCGCCACTACTAGCTCCTCGGGTTTTGGGTGCCATTGATCTTGAAGGATGTTAATCAGAGGTTTTTGGAGGTTTGGAGGGTTTGGGAAAGTTTTGGAGAGGATTTGGAAGATTTTGAAATGTCCGTGGGTCGACTCGTGCCCTAAATAATCACTGGGACCACGTCGAGTCGACTCGCGCAAAGGTGGAGTCGGCTCCCGACAGTCACAGAGCACGGACCGACTCGAGTCGACTCGCGCAGAGAGGGGTCGACTCCGAGTTTCAGCAGAAACCGAGTCGACTCCGATCCGAGAGTCGGCTCCGAGACCATTTCAGAGAAAAAAATAAATTCAGAAATGAAATGTCCGGAATTTGATCTTTGAGTATGATTAAAAATCATGGATTTGAGAGATCAAATTGATATGAGTTCTAGATAAAATTTCCTTAAGATTTTGAGAATTTGAAAGAACTCTAGATAATTTCCTTAGGGGTTTCAAATTCATTCAAAGGATCACAAATCCTAACTCTCCTCTAAGATAACAAAATCTTTCTTCATTTAAAGGTTTAGTAAATATGTCAGCTAATTGTTCTTCAGTGTTAACATAATCAAGACAAATTTCATTATTAGCTACATGTTCTCTTATAAAATGATATCTAATTTCTATGTGTTTGTTCTTGAATGTTGAATTGGATTTTTAGTTAAATTGATTGCACTTGTGTTATCACATCTTATGGGTGTTTTATCAAGTGTGATACCATAGTCTTCAAGTTGTCGCTTAATCCATAGGATTTGCGCACAGCAACTTCCAGCTGCTACATATTCAGCTTCAGTAGTTGATAATGCAACTGAATTTTGCTTTTTGCTAAACCATGAGATTAAGTTACTTCCTAAGAATTGGCATGCACCACTTGTGCTTTTTCTATCTAATTTACATCCAGCATAATCAGAATCTGAATATGCAATTAGATTTAATGTGGAGTCTCTAGAATACCATAAACCTACATTTTTTGTTCCACTTACATATCTTAGTATTCTTTTAACAGCTATTAAATGTGATTCTTTAGGTTCTGATTGAAATCTAGCACATAAACATACAGAAAACATAATATCTGGTCTACTTGCTGTTAAATAAAGAAGGGATCCGATTATACCTCGATAATACTTTTGATCAACCTTTTTACCTTCTTCATCTTTGTCCAGCTTGCATGAAGGACTCATTGGTGTTCCGAGGGGTTTCATTGATTCCATACCAAACTTTTTAGTATTCTCTTGTGTATTTTGTTTGGTTGATAAAGATTCCCTCTTTGCTTTGTTTGATTGGAGTCCAAGGAAGAAGTTGAGTTCTCCCATCATGCTCATCTCGAATTCTCCCTGCATCAACTTTGCAAATTCTTGACATAGAGAATCGTTAGTAGCACCAAAAATAATGTCATCAACGTATATTTGTACTACAAGTAAATCTTTACTTTTTCTTTTCAAAAACAAGTTTTATCAACATTTCCTCTTGTAAAATCATTTTCAATTAAGAATTTACTTAACCTATCATACCAAGCTCTAGGTGCTTGTTTCAAACCATATAAAGCTTTGTGCAATTTAAAAACGTGATTTGAAAATTCGTGATCTTCAAAACCTGGTGGTTGTTCTACATAAACTTCTTCATTTATAAATCCATTTAAAAATGCGCTTTTAACATCCATTTGAAATAAGTTAAAATTCATATGACATGCAAATGCAAGTAATAGCCTAATGGCTTCTAATCTAGCTACTGGTGCAAAGGTTTCATCAAAATCAATACCTTCTCTTGATTATATCCTTTAGCAACCAATCTAGCTTTGTTTCTAATTACTATGCCATTTTCATCTAGTTTATTTCTATAACCATTTTGATCCTATTACTGAATGATTTTTAGGTCTTTCAACTAAAGTCCATACATTATCTTGTAAATTGATTTAATTCTTCTTGCATTGCTAACATCCAATTATTATCTTTTTCAGCTTCTTCATAGTTTTAGGTTCAATTTGTGATACAAATGCAAGATGATTACTAATATTTCTCATATATGATCTAGTTCTTATTCCTTGAGATGGATCACCTATAATCAATTCCTTGGGATGACTATGAGCATATCTCCAGTCTCTTGGAAGATCTATATCATTATGATCAATATTGACATCATCGTCCTTATGTGAATCATCATCTTTAGCTTCTTGCTCATGATCTGAAGATACTTCAATATTAAGTTTTTCAAGATCTTTTTCAATTATGTTTGTATCTTCCTCATCATCAAGCTTTTCAGAACTAGATGCTAAAGACTCATCGAAAACTATATGAATGGATTCTTCAACTACTAAGGTTTTCTTGTTAAATACTCTATAAGCTTTACTAGTTGTTGAATATCCTAAAAAATTCCTTCATCAGATTTAGCATCAAATTTTCCTAAATTGTTTTTACCATTATTATGAATAAAACATTTACATCCAAATGCATGAAAGTATTTTATATTTGGTTTTCTTTCATTCCATAATTCATAAGGTGTTTTCTTTAAGATTGGTCTTATTAGGGCTCGATTTAAGATGTAGCATGCTGTGTTAATAGCTTCCGCCCAAAAGTACTTTGGTAGGTTACTTTCGCATAGCATGGTACGGGCCATGTCTTCTAGAGTCCTATTTTTCCTTTCAACTACACCATTTTGCTGTGGAGTCCTAGGGGCTGAAAAATTATGATTAATTCCATTTTCAGTGCAAAAACTTTCAAATAAGTGATTTTCAAATTCAGTTCCATGATCACTTCTTAGAGATACTATGGTAGTGTTTTTCTCATTTGTGACTTTCTTGAAGAATTTCAGGAATATCGAGAAAGTCTCATCTTTGTGAGCTAAAAACATTACCCAAGTATATCTAGAATAATCATCTACAATCACTAGACCATATTTCTTTCCTCCTAGACTTGTGGTTCTAGTTGGTCCAAAAGGTCCATGTGAAGTAGCTCTAATGCCCTAGAAGTTGAAACAATGTTTTTAGATTTGAAAGAACTTCTAGTTTGTTTTCCAAATTGACATGCATCACATATTTTGTTATTTTCAAAATCTAGTTTAGGTAATCCTTTAACTAAATCCATTTTAATTAATTTTGAAATAAGGTGTGTGCTTGCATGACCTAATCTACGATGCCACAACCAACTAATTTCATTTATGTTAGCATTGTCAGCAATTAAGCAATGATCACTCAAAGATAATTTTTCTAGATCAACCAAGTAAACATTGCCATGTCTATAACCAGTAAATACAATGCTATCATCAATAGAATTAGTTACAGTGCATAAGAAGATTTAAATGAAACATTAAAGTTTTTATCACATAATTGGCTTATACTAATTAGATTATGCTTCAAACCATCAACATAAAGTACATTATCAATAAATGTAGATGGAGTTATACGAACTTTACCAAGGCCCATAATTTGACCTTTACCGTTATCGCCAAACGTAACAACTCCACCTTTCTTTTCTTCCAGGGTGATGAATTCATCTTTGTCACCCGTCATATGTCTTGAGCAGCCACTATCAAGGTACCACTTTTTCTTTGATCTTTTGGCTACAAGACATTCCTGCAACATAATTTAAACTTTATGTTTAGGTACCCAAGCTTTCTTGGGTCCTTCATGGTTAGTAGCAACAAAAATTGTTCCTTTCGGAACCCATATTTTCTTTGCTTTAACATTTAACTTGTTGTTATTATTTAATGTTTTGCATTCAAATGATTTATGACCTTTTTGATTACATTTAAAACAAGTAATATTACTTTGGTTAGCTTTTACAAAAATATTTTTAATGATTTTTGTTTCCTAATGTGTTATACCCTAAACCTGCTTTGTCAAAAACTGCTTTTTGACTATCTAAAATCATATTTAGTTTAGTTGAGCTTAGAGTAAATTTCTCAACAATGTCTTTATACTTTTTAACATCTTTCTTAAGAGAGTCATTTTCTTTAATTGCTTTCTTTTCTAAAGCTATTTTAATTGATCTTTTAAATCTCAAATCATTTCTTGATTAAGATTATCTCTTTCTTAAGTTCTTCTTTTTCATTTTAAGTTCTTAACTTCTAAATTAATTCATTTTTCTTTTAATAAATAAGTTTCATTTTTCAAAAATTATGTTCTTTTTCAAAGATTTGAAATCAATCATCAATTCATTGAAAGCTTCAAACATTTCATCAAATGTAAATTCATCATCGGGGGTTTCGGTACTTACCTCATTGTCGTTGTCGTCCGTTGGCCATGAAGCAGATATTGGCAACTTCTTTTGTTCTTCTTCTTCGGAGGAAGACTCTTCACTCAGTCCAAGTTGCCATGTAGGCCTTTTCTTTTTCTTGTAGGCCTTCTTAAGTAAAGGACAGTCATATCTAAAATGCCCTGGCTTTTTACATTCATAACATACTAAGGGCTCTTTCTCTTTGTCTTTTCCTTTCCTTTTTCTTATCTTTTCTCCTTCCATTTTTGATCCAAATCTCTTTTTGTGGAAGGGCCTCCTTCTTTGCATAAACTTCTTGAATTTCCTTGCAAGGAGGTTTCTCATCATCATCATCATCTTTCACTGCTGCTCTTCCTTTCTGCAGCTTGAGGGCGGTCTTCTTCTTTCTTGACTCATCCTCATTGACATGTTGTTTAACTTGAAGCTCATGAGTCATTAGCGAACCAAGAAGCTCTTCCAATGGTAGGATGTTCAGATCTTTGGCTTCTTGTATGGCGTCACCTTGGCTTCCAAGTCCTTGGAAGTGACCTAAGAATTTTGCGAACAAGCTCAGAGTTAGTATAAACTTTTCCAAGACTTTTCAAACCATTCACAATATCAGTGAATCTAGTGAACATGCATGTGATGGTTTCATTTTGTTCCATAGTAAATAATTCATATTTATGAACCAAAATATTTATCTTTGATTCTTTTACTTGGTTTGTTCCTTCATGTGTTATTTCCAACCTATCCCAAATTTCTTTTGCGGAATTACATGTTGAGATTCGGTTGAATTCATTAGAGTCTAAGGAACAATATAAAATATTAATGGCTTTAGCATTTAGTTGTGCCATTCTCCTATCATTATCATTCCAATCCCTTTCGGGCTTAGGAACAATAGTGCCATCAATAAGGTGTGTGGGTGTACTAGGTCCATTTATTATTACTCCCCACAATTCATAGTCAGAAGCTTGAATGAATATTCTCATTCTAGCTTTCCAATATGAATAGTTGGTTCCATTAAATAAAGGAGGTCTATTCGTAGAATGACCTTCAGCAAAACATGAACCACTTTGTGTTGCCATAAGGATCTTTAGCCCTTGATCGTGAGATCAAATTCTAAATGAGCACTTGCTCTGATACCAATTGTTGGCCCAGATGGCAACCCAAGAGGGGGGGGGTGAATTGGGTTCTTAAAAATTTAAGACTTTTTAAATTTTTGCAAGATGTGCAAGTGAGAGGTAACTAAAAGCAATGCACAAGCAAATAAAGAGAGATAGAGAAAGAGAAATATGGCACGGCAAACACAAGATAATTTTATAGTGGTTCGGTGCAACCAACACCTACGTCCACTCCCAAGATTCACTTGGGTCCACACTATAATCTCTCTAGATTACAGCCGAGTTGTTTTCCAAGCTCACAACTCAAACTTGTTGTTTTCCGGGTGCACAACGAACCCAGCTGGTTTTACTCGGGCTTACCAGCACAAAACCCTACACGTTGTTTTTCACGGGCTCACAACTAACCCAACACAAGCACTCCGGCTTGCAACGAGGTATACCAACCTCCACTGATTCAATCCACTGATTGAATCAGCAAAATAAATATAGTTTTGAACAAAAGCTCCCCTTGAGCAAATATACAAATGAAGTACAAAAATAAAGGTTAGAAAAGCCTGATAGTATTGCAGATGGTAGCTTTGGCTTTCTTCCTTCTTCTCTTTAACTCCTCTTGAAGTTGAATCAGCCTCAGCAAGATTCTTGACCGTTGAAGTCTTTGGAGTTGAGATGAAGCTTTTTCCTCTTTTGAAAATCCTCCGATTTGACCTTTGAAATGCTTGTGGATTTTCTTTTGGCTCTTGTGGATTGATGAGAAGGAGCAGACGAAGCTTCCAAGATTTGGCCTTTGCCATTATCGCCAAATGTAACTACTCCTCCTCTCTTTTCTTCAAGGGTGATGAATTCTTCTTTGTCACCCGTCATATGTCTTAAGCAGCCACTATCAAGATACCACTTTCTTTTTGATCTCTTGGCCACAAGACATTCCTGCAATGAAATCAGACTTTATGTTAGGTACCCAAGCTGGGTCCTTCATGGTTAGTAGCAACAAATATTGTTCCTTTCGGAACCCATATTTTCTTTCCTTTAATATTCAGGTTTTTACTAGGTTTTAGAATTTTACATTCATAAGATTTATGTCCTGATTGATTACATTTAAAGCATGTAAAATTACTTTGGCCAGCACTTACAAAAAATTTTTAAGTGATTTTTGTTTTCTTAAAGTGTTATATCCTAATTCGGCTTTGTCAAAAACTGCTTTTTGACTATTTAATAACATGTCTAATTTAATTGAGCTTAATGTAAACTTATCAACTATGTTTTATGTTTTTCAACCTCATTCTTTAGTTTATCTTTTTCATTAGAGATTGACTCCTTTTCATTTATTAAAATTTCATTTTCAGATTTAAGTTTCTTAATTTCAATGTTAAGATTTTCCTTTTCTTGAATGAAAGTTAAGTTTTCATTTTTCAAAATTTTGTACTTCTTTTTCAAAACTTTGAAATCACCAACAAGTTCATTAAAAGCATCAAAAAGTTCATCAAAGGCAAATTCATCGCAAGGATTATCAGAACTTACCTCATCGTTGTCGTCCGTCATGAAACATACGTTTGCGACTTCCTTTTGTTCTTCTTCTTTGGAAGAAGATTCCTCGCTGTCACTCCATGTCGCCATATAAGCCTTCTTTTTCTTTTTGTAGGCTTTCTTCAACTTTGGACATTCATTTCTAAAGTGCCCCGGTTTATTACATTCATAGTAAGTCAAGGGGTCTTTCTCTTTTTCTTGTCCTTGTCCTTATTTTATCCTTTTCTCCTTCCCACTTAGCTCCAAATTTTTTCTTGTGGAAGGGTTTCTTTCTCCTCATAAATCTCTTAAATTTCTTGGCTAAGAGAGCAGTCTCATCATCATCATCATTGCTGCTGCTCTCTTCATCTTTTGCAGCTTTGAGGGCAATCATTTTCTTCTTCTTTGTGTCCTCCTCAACATGCTGCCTCATAGTCAGCTCATGGGTCATTAGAGATCCTAGAAGCTCCTCTAAGGGTAAAGTGTTGAGGTCCTTAGCTTCTTGGATTGCAGTCATTTTTTCTTCCCATGTTCTTGGTAATGACCTAAGAATTTTCCGAACAAGTTCAGAGTTAGTATATGTCTTACCAAGACTTTTCAAACCATTAACAATATCTGTAAATCTTGTATACATGCATGCAATGGTTTTAGATTGTTCCATACTAAACAATTCATATTTGTGAACAAGAATATTAATTTTGGATTCTTTCACTTGGTTGGTACCTCATGGGTAACCTCTAATCTATCCCAAATCCCCTTTGCGGAATTACAAGTGGAGATTCTATTAAATTCATTAGCATCTAATGAGCAATATAATACATCATGGCTTTAGCGTTAAGCTGTGCCATCTTCCTATCATTATCATTCCAGTCCCTTTCGGGCTTAGGAACAATAGTGTCATCAATAACATGTGTGGGTGTACTAGGTCCATTAATTATAACACCCCAAAGCTCATAATCAGAAGCTTGAATGAATATCCTCATTCTAGCTTTCCAATAAGAATAATTTGAGCCATTAAAAAGTGGAGGTCTATTCGTAGAATGACCTTCAGCAAAAGAACCAACTTGTGTTGCCATTTGGAACTTTAGCTCTTGATCGTGTGATCAAAATCTAATGAGCACTAGCTCTGATACCAATTGTTGGCCCAGATGACAACCCAAGAGGGGGGGGGTGAATTGGGTTCTTAAAAAATTAGTCTTTTTAAAATAGTTTGCTTGAGATTAATGAGGCAATTCAAAGTAACTATAAAGTGCAGTGAATAGAATAGAGATAGAGATAGAGTCAATAGAACATGGCAAACACAAAAGATTTTATAGTGGTTCGGTGTATCCAACACCTACGTCCACTCCCAAGATTCACTTGGGTCCACACTATAATCACCCTAGATTACAGCAGAGTTGTTTTACAAGCTCACAACTCAAACTTGTTGTTTTCCGGGCGCACAACGAACCCAGCTGGTTTTCAAGGGCTCACCAGCACAAAAACCCTAACACAAGCTTAACCAAGCTTGAACCGAGGTAAGACTACCTCCACTAGTTCAATCTCCTAGATTGAACTAGATACAAACAAATAAAATATGTTTTTCAAATACAAAGCTCCTTAATGAGCAAATAATCAAATAATATAAGTTTAGAAAAGCCTGATTTGTAGATGGTTGGCTTTTGAGCTTTTCTTCTTTTCTTCTTTTCTTCTTCTCCTTGCTAGGTTGAATCAAGCCTCAGCTTCGATTCTTCACAGTTGAAGCAGTTGAGAAGGGTTGAAAAGCAAAAAGCTGAACTTCTTTCTCCAAGTTGGGAAATCCACAAAAACTTGATTTGAATGCCTTGGATTACTCTTGAGCTTTTTGGAGTGGAGTGGATTTGAGCTAGAAGGTTTTCCTCTTGAGATTTAGGCTCTCTCTTTTTCGGATTTTTGAAATGGGATTTGTCTATTTTAGATTTTCTCTCTTTTTTTGTTTTTTTTTTCTTTCATTGAACAATAGTCTTCCCTTTTTATAGATTTCTTTCAAGCCATTTTTGGAAGAAAACTATCCGTTGGAGTGTACCTTGTAGCAAAATATATCCGTTAGAAATAAGGTAAAATAGAAATATTACCGTTAGAGCTGATCTGGCAATTTGATTTTTCGTTCCAGGTGGGTTGGAGTCGACTCTAACTTTTCTGGAGTCGGCTCTAGCTCGAGGCACTTCAAAACGATATTTCTGGAGTCGTCTCTGACTTTTCTGGGGTCGACAAGAAACTTTTTTGGAGTCGACTCTAACTTACCCGGAGTCGACTCTAGGTTGGGGCCAGAAAAATTGACGTTCTGCTTCTCTGTGAGAGTCGACTCTAACAGTCTCGGAGTCGACTCTAACTTCCGTGCCAGTTCGGAGTCGGCTCTGTGATTCTCGGAGTCAACTCTAATGTCTGCAATTCTTACCTAGACATTAGATTCGATCCAGAACACTATGTAACTCCTGATTTTGATCATTCAATAGACTTATAATCTGAAACACTAAATCAAAATCATTAGAGCCTCCAATAGTTATACTCAAATAGTTTGTTAATCATCAAAATCATCAATTGGGTCAACAGATGTGAGATGGCAACCCAAGCTTAAAAATTTAAGACTTTTAACTTTAATTGATTAGTTAGCAAGATGTGCAAGTGAGAGGCTAACTAAAATCAATACACAAGCAAATAAAGAGAGATAGAGAAAGAGAAAATATGGCACGACAAACACAAGATAATTTTATAGTGGTTCGGTGCAATCAACACCTACGTCCACTCCCAAGATTCACTTGGGCCCACACTATAATCTCTAGATTACAGCCGAGTTGTTTTCCAAGATCACAACTCAAACTTGTTGTTTTACCGGGTGCACAACGAACCCAGCTGGTTTTAACTCGGGCTTACCAGCACAAAACCCTACACGTTGTTTTCTAGGGCTCACAACTAACCCAACACAAGCACTCCGGCTTGCAACGAGGTATACCAACCTTCACTGATTCAATCCACTGATTGAATTAGCAAGCAATAGAATGATAGTGTTTGAACAATGAAGTGCTCCCCTTGAGAAAATATACAAATGAAGTACAATATAATAAAAGGTTAGAAAAGCCTGATAGTATTGCAGATGGTAGTGGCTTTGGCTTTCTTCCTTCTTCTCTTCAACTCCTCTTGAAACGTTGAATCACGCCTCAGCAAGATTCTTGACCGTTGAAGTCTTTGGAGTTGAGATGAAGATTTTTCCTCTTTTGAAAATCCTCCGATTTGACCTTTGAAATGCTTGTGGATTTTCTTTTGGCTCTTGTGGATTGATGAGAAGGAGCAGACGAAGCTTCCACTTGGATTTCACTCCTTTTGAATCACTCTCCTTTGAGCTAGATGATTTTTCCAATATGCTCTGTTTTTCCCTCTTTTCAAAAGATATTCTTTTCTCTCTTTGATTTTCCTTCTGAGTTGAAAAGAGCTTCTCTATTTATAGAATCTGCAAAATATATCCGTTAGAGACAAGGAAAAATAGCCGTTATTCAAAAATCTTACCGTTGGGGCTGATGTGTCATCGTTAAAAATCGCGCCCAGAATTCGCGGAGTCGACTCGAGCTTTGTGGGAGTCGGCTCGAAGTCGATTACTAAAAATAGAAACATTTTAAGCATTGAAGGGTCGACTCGCGAAAACTAAAGTGTCGGCTCCTGAAAGTCGGGAGTCGACTCGAGGAAAATGGGGAGTCGACTCGAGAAGTGCTCAAAAAACATGGGTTCTGTTGTTTGAGCGGTGTCAGCTCGCACAGACAGGAGTCGGCTCGCAAGAAGTCAGGGGTTGACTCTTGAAAACCAAGGGTCGACTCGAGAAAATCAGACATTTTGGGGAGTCGACTCGGAAACCCTTGAGTCGACTCGGGACCGATACAAAAATCAGAAAAATGTTCTGATAGACTTTAAAACTTGTCCCAATTAAATTTAAAATATAAATTTGACTTGAATACATTAAATATGACATTTATCATGGATTCAAGACATTTTCAAGAATTCATCGATTGAATTATAATGTGTAAAAATTCCTTTTTGAAATCTTTAAGTATAGAGCTTGAAACTCCTTTTTCTAATAGATTCAAAACTCATTTAATATAACCATGATAGTTCATTCCTTTCAATTTGAATAAGCTCAAGGTTTTTGATAAATAAACACATTGTATTCTTTAAGGTACTCATGGCTTTTGGAAATCATCAAAATCAATAAAGTTGGGGCAATTATGTTTCAATAATTTCTCAACAAGATGGAACCCTCAAAAATCTTTTGAAGGACCTCCGAGGTATGATGTAAGGCCAGTAAGAGTTCTTCAGGAGGACAATATTGTGGCATGCCCGAAATAAGGGCATCGTGGCCATCACTCCTACAAGCTGGCACATGAAGAAGAATCCCACGATGTAGGGCCAACTATTTGGCACTACCGCCTTGGGGCAGATGCCATAAAACTCCATAACCCCTCGATCATAGGATCAAGGGGAAGGCGGATGCTCACCTAGAAGCACTTCTCGTAGAAGAAAACCCTGACTCCAATCAGTTTGGAACTCTCTGTCCGGGACTCAATACTTGCAAATGATAATCATTGGGGATCTAATACTTATGGCAAATTCTCTCCAAATCCATTGGGGTTATCGATGAAGCAATGCAAGTCGAATGCTCCATCATCTCTTCAGAATGGGTAGACACAGAGCAGGCCATGGATTTCTTCAGTTAAGGATACTTGGTCTAAGAAGGGAGCAAAATGCCAAGGATTCAGAATGATGTGACTGCGAAAGATGCCAGTCTCCCCTTTTCAAACCACCACACGAAAAGACAAAAGACATCATTAGTAGGAAACCTTAGGAGCCATGGCCTTTCGGTTCAAGTGTTGTGATCTTTGGCTCTACCACGTGTTGTCCAACCGGCCTCCCTTGATCAAAATTTGAAAAGACCCCTTCTGCCTAATGGGCTAAAATGATGGCACATCGTATCAACAATTATGGCATCATTGTGCAGCGCCTCTCCAAATTTAGCCTTTGCTGGCGAGAGTCAGCCACCTAGACTCTACTCCCTAAGCCCGAATGTAAACTTTGAATTAGGGAGTGGAAGGGCAAGTGATGCGGGGTAAAAAGAAGTCTCTGCATAAATTGGCTAACGTGGATAGGTAGATTGGGGCCACCCTTGGGTTACGGTTGACCTACCCTTATGAGCTGAATGGTGCTTAACCGAACTACTCTGTCGACATCTCCATCCAAGTCTCGCAGACCAAACCTCGGTCGACTGACCTTCGGCTTTCTTTGCTAAACCTCACCTACAAACCAGGGTAACCAAATCTCAATGGTCAAGTGTCTCTCGATTGGTTGTTCTCTTTACTGACATTCGGCCTGAGCCGAATATCTTGGACATCATATCTCTGAAATCGCAGGAATCTTAGAACTCCTTCCCAAAGTGAGCCTCCATGAATGAAAATAGGAGCTATATATAGCTCCCCTTTCATGATTAGTGGGATTGACCCCCTGATAAGGTATACATCAAAATCGGCCTTATCATCCTTAAGATTTTATAACAGCTCCCCAAAAATCAAGTAACAGCTTACCATATCTGCAACCTTTAAACATTGGGTCCCTAAAGCCCTCAACACACCATGATTACTCTATGAGAACTTCTCTTTAACTCTCCTTCTCTTCAAACCTTCTCCATATTTTGTGTGGCCAAAGATTTTTACTAATTTGGGCATCGGAGGGTCTTCCATAAGGACCACCCACCTTAGCCCCTACACGAGGACATTGTTTTGCAGGCTCACAAGGATGGAAGAATACCACCCAGACCCCCACGCACACTACCATCTCACCCCAAGTTGGAGAACAAAAATCTACACATATTCTATCTCAACCATATTCCTACCGATGAAAACAAAAATAGTATCTCTTTTTTTACCTTCTTTATAAAAGATGATAAATTTTCACTCCAAATAAAATAGATGATGGCGTATCCCCGTATTATAAATTGAAGTTGTTATTGCTTAAACCATATTTAATAGGATACAAGAGGTGTTGATGGCTTGTAAAAGGAAGGGATAAGGAAAGTAATTTATTTCTCATTATTATTTTATAAATAAAATAAAGTTTGAGTTTAGAATATGTTGTTCATGATGAGATTAAGATGATGTTTGGAGCAATCATTGATCTCAATTATTGAAAAGCAGCTATCTTATATAGTGGATTGTTAATAAATCTTCTTATAAATTGGCAAAAAAACTATATTGCTCAATAAAAATAGCTAACCAAGCTTAATGGAATATCAAACACATTATTATTTTTATATTCTTTGGGCTATGAAAATGATAATATTATTTTATAACAAAAATAATATTTTGTTTAATTTTTCTATAATAAATACAAATATAAAAAATTATTTAAATAATATACTCATTAACTAAATAATAATGGAAATATTAAATTAAATATAAAATAATATTTTGCATGTTCTGACCATAGCAAATATGAGATAATAAATATTTAAAATAATATATTAATTAACAATTAGTGCCAATCATTTTATCTCCTTTAAAATACAATAATGAAATTATTATGTTATAATAATAAAAAAGAAATTACACATGTTTTAATTATGATAAATATTAAAGTATTCCTATTTTTCATTTGAGAAATAAAAAAGATCAAAGAAACAAGTGATAGGATGGTAGGATTTTATGAATTCAAAATGTAATTGATAATCTTTATATCTTGAGTATACATGCACATGCATTATAATATTTGAATTCATCACAAGATTCATGTTGCGCAGATTATGCAACCCAAGAGGAAAGATGAATTGGGTTCTTTAAAAAATTAATAGACAAGTATGTGTACCTAATAAAATTTCAGAAATTGATAATGTGTAGTGTAGTAAAGTGATTGTATGCAAGCAATACAGCAAATAGATTAATCAAATACAAGATACTTATAGTGGTTCAGCGCCAAACTCAGCACCTACATCCACTTCCAAGAACCCCTTGAGAATTCTACTATCAATCCCTAGCCGACTGGCTAGCAACTTGTTTACAAGCATAAGTAAGCCTTACACCCTAGCTTTCTGGGCTAGCACTTGTTTCTGGGTACAAGCAAGCCTTACAACAAATCTCATGGATAGATCTCTACCCTTACACATTTTACAACTCTGAAACTCCTGCACAAGGCACAAGAATGTTTAACAATATATACAACAAGCTCCTTAAATGAGTAAATATTCAAAGAAATACTTTACAAATTTTGAAGAACACTTCATAAGAGGGCTTCTTCCTTTGAGCACGCTGCAGCAATGAATGAAGCCTTTGATAAAGCTTTGAATGCTCTTCAAGAGGTTGTTGGAGCTGTCACACTATGCCAAGAATGGGACAATGAATGCTCTTCAAGTTACTTCAAGGATATTCATTGTGGTTTTCCAACACAGATTTTCTCACTACTTTTTCCCACAATAAATCTCTTTTTTCTCAATATTTTTCTTGCTTTTACTTCTCTCTTCAAATCATTGTTCAATAGGCTACACATACACAAAATCTAGAAAGTATCCATTTACAACCGGTGTGAGATAGAAGAATAAAAATGGAATGTATTAAAACATTGCGAAATAGCCATTACAAAAATTTCCATGAAGATTGGTCGACCAATTGGTCAAATAAAAATTAGCTCTTTCTCTTGGTATCAGAAGTTAATAGTGGTCGACCAAATGGTCATCCAATTTCATTTCCAAACTGATTTTAAGCAAGTATCAAAGAAAGAACAAAAGGCAAAACATTATTGGATGCCTAACTGGTCATTCACTTTTTGAACCAAACAAATTGGATGTCCAGTTGGTCATCCAATTTTGAACTTCATAAAGTTGGATGCCCAACTGGGCATCTAACAGAAACTCCCCAAAAGTTGGATGCCCACTTGGGCATCTAATGTTTTCATTCCACAATGTTGGATGCCCAATTGGGCATCTAACCAAGAATCCAAGAGTTGGACACCCAACTGGACGTCTAACCTTCCTCCAAAAAAGAATTAGCATCTAGTTTGTCGCCCAGTTAAAGGAAAAATGGAATTTTGGCAAGAACAGAGGTTAGAAAAATTTTACAAGACCATGGGGGACCTTCTGGTCACCCAGTCTGCATAAAAATAAAACATTAAGTCTAGTGCAAGACAATGGAAATACAAATAAAATAGTATACTTTAAAAAAAATTCATATGGAGATCATCCAAAGATAGTCCTGTACTTATGAAAGACAAATGCATTCTTGAACATAAAATTTAAAGAGTTGAAATCCAAGTCCTTTGAAAAACTCATACAGTATAACAAATCATTTCGACTTGAAAACATTCACAATAATATCACTTACCTGTTTTACCTTTCATTTGATTTATAATTTACCTTGATTTGAAGTAACACCTTCTTTCATGATGAATTACCTAAAATTATTCTATCTCAATAATAAATTCATTAGTACCATACTTAATTATTTTGTATTCATCAAAATCAATATAAGGTCAACAATTTATAACTTTCTTTTGTTACAAAACTTGACCAAGGTCTTTCTTGTGTATGATAGAGAGAAATTTTTTTTTGAGAGTAGGGCTCTCTTCTTGTGACAACCAACTTAATGTGCCCTACCATTTATTAGTTGCTGATTCACAAAATTCATACTTAACATAATTTTATATTGTTTTAAGGTGCACAAATAGTTTAATAGTACAAATAGTGTTCACTAATCATAATGAACTTACATAAAAGGTACTTCATGAATATGATATTTAATTAATTTATATTTTTTAAAAAAATAACTATACTAGCTCACATAATCTTAAATTTCTAACAACAAAAGGTTGAGATGAGGTATTTTGTAGAGCAAGGGAGGTTACTGGAGTAATTTACTTAAGATTAGGTGGAGTCTATGTTGATTTTGTTTTTTTTTTTTGACCTTTATTGCTCTACTTCCACACAGAGTTATTTATTAATGTTTTAAAGTGAAGTCATGAGAACTTAAAAAGTAAACAAGGTAGGCCTTGGTGGGATGGGAGAGGTCTTCCCTTCTTAAGTCATCCATTTAAGTCATGACAAGATCTTATCTTAGGAAAAGTCTTTGTACATCACCTCCGTTGCAACAAATCCTACGTGAGCTGCACCATTCCTCCATATGATCCACATGAATCTTACATGGCCTAATGTGATAGAACTAGATAGCAGGGATACTATGTTATTTTTGAGCATGACGTGCATTAATACCACTTCTGCAGCCTCTCCATGCATTGCAAAGGACATTTTTTTCCTCTGAGATTTTTCTTGGAAAGGACAACTTGGTTTCTCTTCTTCTTTCGAAGGCATGAAGGTATCATTTCTTATTCTTTCGAGAGTCATTGCTTCTCCTTCTTCATCCTAGGACAACTCTTATTTTTTCTAGACACTCTTGTTATAAAATAACGACACCCTAGTTATAAAACGTTGTTGCCCAGATATTGCATCCCAAGAGGGACGATAAATTGGTTTCTTTTAAAAATATTAATTAGCAAATATGTGCCCTTTGTCAATTTCAGAATTTAATGAAAGTGACATGAAGTGTAGAGAGAATGTTCAAGCACCATAAAAATTTAAATCACACAAACACAAATGATTTATAGTGGTTCGGTGCCAAACCCAACACCTACATCCACTCTCTAAGAATCGCTTGGAATTTTCACCAACCACCCTAGCCAATCTGGCTAGCAACTTATTACGGGCACAAGAAAGCCTTACACCTAGCCTTTCGGGCTAGTCTCTTATTTTTAGGCACAAAGAAGCCTTACACTAATCTCACGGGTAGATCTCTGCCCTTACAAGTTTTACCATCGTGAAACTTAAACACAGAGCATAATAATATCAAGAGTGTACACAGAAAGCTCCTTAGATGAGCAGATATTCAAAAGAAATACTTTACAAATTTTGAAGAATACTCCACAAGATGGATTCTTCCTTGGAGGAATGAATAAAGCCTTTGATGAAGCTAGAATGCTCTTCAGGATGTGATTGGAGCTTTAATGCAACTTCCACTGACTCACTCAATATGGCACTCTACAGAATTTTTGAATCTCTCTTGAATTGTATCTGCCTTTCCTTCTCCCTTTTTGTTCTCTCTCGGATGCCTTGAAAGCTCATATCAAGGGCCTATTTATAGGCAAAGTCTAGAACATAGCCGTTGAAAACAGAGTGGGCATTAAAAGAATGCATTAAAAATGATGTGCAAGCAATGAAGGCCAGCAGTCATTATTTGAAAAACTTGCACCAAGTTGTAAGAAAAAATTGCAGTCTTTATGAGTCAGACGACGACATTAAACAATCAGGCAGCAAGCTTTAAAAAGCAATCACCAAGCTATGGAAAAAATTTCATTTATCAAAGAAGAACGGCGGCATTGAAGAGAGCAGGTGGCTAGTTTGAAAAAATAATCCCCAAGCTGTAGAAGAAGAAATTTTTACTGAGAAGAATGTCATATTTAAAAGATGGAAGATAAAGTCTTCAGACAGAGAATGGCTAGTTTGAAAATGATTTTGCATTTGTCAGAGAAAAATGGAGGTATTAAAAACAACAATCAATGAGCAAGCTCCAAATCGTCGATGTTGTAGAAAAATAGCGATGTTAAAAGCTTCAGACATAGAGAAATGGTGAGCAGCAATGGAAGGATTTTTTTCCAGAAAGAGTCAAAAAAAATCAGAGAGAGACAGACACGTTAGGCACCCAATTGGACACCTAACGTTGGAATATTCCTTCGTTGGGTGCCCAATTGGGCACCTAACTGAAAGATTCCCTAAGTTGGGCACCCAATTCGGTGCCTAGCTCTATGTTGGGCACCCAATTGGGTGCATAACTCAACTATATGCTTTAGTTGGGTGCCCAATTGGGTGCCTAACTCTGTGTTGGGTGCCCAATTGGGCGCCTAGCAAAAGTTTTCTTATAGTTGGGTGCCCAACTGGGCACCTAACTCCATGTTGGGCGCCTAGTTGGGAGCCTAACTCCAATTCCAACTTGATTTTGGGGCTTTTGCTTCATAAATTCAATTCTAAATGGGATTTTTGCTTCGTAAGAGTATTAAGAAAAATTCTAACAATTGCTTATCTGCTCAAAAATTAGTAAAACATTTAACTCCAATGTAAGATAAATTAATAAAAATTTAGATAGATAGGGATGCTTCGAAAAATAAGTTTCATGTGAAGAATATCCAAAGATAGTTCATTACATCTTGAAAAATAGAAGCAATCTGAAATATGAAATTACTTGTGCAGTTTAGAATTTAAGTTTATTAACAAAAATTTCTTTGAAATTATTTTTCCTTAAAAACTCATTCACCATCATTCAAATTTTTGCCTTAATTTGAAGTGACACCTTCCTTCATGATGGATTCCCTGAAATCACTGTCTCAACAAAATTCTTAGTACTATACTTAATCGTTTTGTATTCATCAAAATTAATACAAGGTTAACAATCTTTCCTTTCTTGATGATGAAAAACCATTAAGTATACAATATATAAAGAATATTTCAGGTCTTATCATTCCTTGGCAAGTTAAGTCAAAGACAAAGTTTCAAAAATATGCATCATAAAATATTTCTCCCCCTTTTTTAAATACACTGTGTGTGTGTCAAATCAAAACATATGCTTTTGAATTTTCCCAAAAATAAAAAGTATGATTGTAAAAATTAGAATGTATGCATTTACCTATTCTTCCCCTTTTTGTCATTAATCAAAAGAAGATGAAAGGATATTCATATTTTTATTGTATGTCTTTTCTTCAAGGAATAAATCAAATAAATACCATAAGGGGCACAAAAATGAATGTAATGTTGCATAGATCAAGCAGTTGATACATACACATTATACAATCATAAGCATTATACAAACCATACAAGCCAATAGAGTCATAAGCATCATATAAGCCAAACTAATACAAGCCATACAAGCCAATACATAGAGTCATAACATCATATAAACCAAAGAGAAATAGAGGATCATTGGTTGAAGTTGGTTGGAAGGATGAAGAGTCGGATGTCATGTGATGTACTGAATATTGAGCAAATAGATGCGGAGCAGGACTACGGAGAATATCTTACTGGGGCTACTGCACAACATGATACATCTCTTGGATCAAACTGTGGGTGTGGTGGATGATATTCGTAAGAGATGCTAATTTTTCTTTAGCATTTTGAGCTTTGTGCTTGGTTGATGCCATCTTAGTACCAACAAAATTAGTTGATTCAATTAAAATATTTAAATCATCCCGTAACCAAAAATCTCTAAAAAAATCTTTCGAACATCCACTTCCTCGTTCCTATGGAACATCTTTCCACTTAGTATCTCGACATGGTGCTCCAATGCTTCCATTCGATTTCTCAAATCATCAAGACAAGCATAGATAGATGAGGAGTGGGGGACCAAAGAAGTATCAGTAAAGCATGATGAACTCCCCACGGAGCTTTTGAGGGATACAACTTCAGAAATTCTATTAACCAAATGTTCTATAACTTTATTATTTAAGAGAATATGATTTGGTTGAGTGAATGGCGGATAGGGTTCCAGTGCAGATGATGGATTAGGATCACAAGAAGATGGATCAACATTCATGTATTCATCAACATTAAATTCAGAAGGATATGCAAGAGGTGAAGGATGATAAGCTTGAAATGAAAAGGGTTCCTCCACTTGAGCAGGTGCAACCAGTTCTTGCACCTTCTTCTTACTCCTTGTCCACTGGCCATATATTTTTACTAAACCCATAGACCAAGGGTGTGCTCATCATAGTAGTCTATATGGCTAATTTTAGTTACACTTTCTCCCTTAAGCTTGACACCAAAATGTTTGAACACATGGGTAAGAAAAAGGCCAAGGGCAAGGCCGCTCTAGGCCTACCCATAGCTTCTCTCATCACATTGCACATCAATTCAGAAAAATTGATAGGAATTTGGCTAACAACATGATACATAATGGTAAGGTCTCTATCAGTAACATAATTAAAGCTACTACTCCTAGGTGACAAAATTCTAGACGATATGTGGTGTAGCAATCGCATTTCAGGATTAATATGTCTTCCAAAGATTTTGTCATAGTCCGTGGCCTCCTCAGTACCGACAATAGTTACTATTCTGAAATATTTATTTTTATCTAAATCTTCAAAGGAACCTATAGTTAGGACTTTTATAATAGCTCCTAGAGTGTTTATATTAAGGCTAATCTTTACTCCCTTCACACTAGAGGTTATTATGCCATCACCAAAACTAAGACAGTGATAGAATTCTCTAACAAGTTTAGGATATATTGATACTTCTATTCTAAGCATATAACCCCAACCTTGTCTTTCTAATAAAATTTCAATTTGAAAGTTTTCATTGGCAAGAGATCTAAAATTTATTGGTCTACCAAGTGCAACAGATCTACCTCTAGTGGACAAGGAAGTTGGAGAATGAGAGGGAGCACCTTCTTCATGTCTTTGGAAGGAAGAAGCTCCATGAGGTAGTCGCATTTTGAACCATGTTCAAGATGGAAAAGAAAGAGATGTGAGAGCTTTGAAGGAGGTTTTTGGTCTCATGAGAGGAAATGGGAGCCTGGGCATTCAGAGAAAGGATGAAATGAAGTGGAATAAAACGAAATAAATCGATTTCATGCTTTAAACAAGCAAGATTCCCTTGGCCACCCAACAAAAAGTTGGGCGACCAACTTTTTTGTCAGGTAGCTAATTCCAAAAGTTGGCCGACCAGCTGGTTGGCCAGCGGGGGTTTCCAAGGGAGTTTTTCAATTGTTCAGGATTTAAAATGCATAGAAAGGAATGGACATTCAAATATCAAGGCCGAATAATTCATAGATGATCTTGAAAATCCAAAGAAAATAAGGATCCTGAAGATAAGTCAATAAGGTTTCATATGGATCAAGTTTCATGCAAATATCATAAATATAAAAGAGTATAAAAATCAAACAATCATAGCATCTCACTAAATTGAAGGGTCTAGCATACCAAGCTCCCTTTTAATTTCACAAAACTTAGATTCATCTAGAGGCTTTGTGAAAATATCAGCGAGTTGCTTATTAGTACACACATGCTCAAGCACAACATCACCATTATTAATATGATATCTAATGAAGTGATGTCTAATTTCTATATGTTTTATTCTAGAGTGTTGGATAGGATTTTTAGTTAAATTTATGGTGCTAGTATTATCACATTTTATGGGAATGCCATTAAGTTTGATGTCATAACCTTCTAGTTATTTTAATCCACAAGATTTGAGCACAACAACTTTCAGCTATAATATACCCAGCCTCAGCTATGAACAATGCTATTGATGTTTGTTTCTGCTAAACCAAGAGATTAAGTTAACCCCTAGAAATTGGCAAGTTTCACTAGTAGTTTTGCTATCCAATTTACATCCAACAAAATTAGAATCAGTGTAACCTATTAAGTCTATGCTAGATTATTTATCATACCATAATCCTAAGTTCTTTATACCATTTAAATATTTAAGGATTCTTTTAACCATATTAGGTGACATTCTTTAGGATTAGCTTGGAATCTAGCACATATATAAACACTAAACAATATGCCTAGTGTACTAGCAGTTAAGTACAATAGAGATCCTATCATGCCTCTATAATGTTTCATATCAACTGATTTATCATTACCACTAGAATCTAATTTACAAGAAGAGCTCATAGATGTACCGATACTTTTTGAGGTCTTCATGCCAAATTTCTTTAAAATTTCTTTGGTGTACTTGGTTTGGCTAATTAAGATCCCTTCCTTGCTTTGCTTAATTTGAAGTCCGAGAAAATAGTTTAATTCTTTCATCATGCTCATCTCAAATTCTTCCTGCATAAGCTTAGCAAAGTCCTTGCACAAGGAGTCATTAGTAGCACCGAAAATTATATCATCAACATATATTTGTATGATCAATATATTTTTATTTTCTCTTTTAATAAACATTGTTGCATCAACATTTCCTCTAATGAAGTTATTGCTAATCAAGAATATGCTTAGTCTATCATACCAAGCCTTGGGTGCTTGTTTCAAACCATTTAAAGCCTTATTCAATTTGAATACATGGTTTGGAAGCAAGTGACTTTCAAAACCAGGTGGTTATTCAACAAATACTTATTCAAAAATATATCCATTAAGGAATGCATTCTTAACATCCATTTAGTATAATTTAAAGTTCATGAAGCATGCAAATGCAAGAAGTACTCTAATTGCTTCTAATCTAGCAACAAGTGCAAATCGTTTATTAAAATCAATTCCTTCTTCTTGACTATATTCTTTTGCTAATAATCTTGCTTTATTTCTAATGACATTTCCATGCTCATCTAATTTATTTCTAAATATCCATTTAGTTCTTATAACAAGATGATCATTTGGTCTATTAACCAGTGTCCAAACATTATTTCGTTCAAATTGATTAAGTTCCTCATGCATAGCATTTATTCAGTCTACATCATTTTAGCATCCTCATAACATTTAGGCTCTATTTGCAAAACAAAAGCTAAATTAATATAAGCATCTCTAAATGATGACCTAGTCCTAACACCTTGTGATGGATCACCTAAAATTAGTTCTTTAGGATGATTATGAGCATGCCTTCATTCCTTTCCGAGTTCACGATTACCTTGAGGTTCAGTTTGTTGAATTGAATTATTGTCATTCTCTTGGCTGACATGATCATCTTCTCCTTCCTTCTCATTTATTATAATCTCTTTTACTTCATCTTCAATAATATCTACATCATCAATTATCTCTCTCTTTCTTGATGGAAGATCATTAATTTCATCAAAAATAACATGAATTGACTCGTCTACTACTAAGGTTTTCTTATTAAAAACTCTATATACTTTACTAGAAGTTGAGTAACCGAGAAATATTCCTTCATCTGATTTAGCATCAAATTTATCAAGATTAGATTTACCATTATTTAAAATAAAACATCAGCAATCAAAAACATGAAAATATCCAATGTTAGGTTTTCTTTCTTTCCAAAATTCATAAGGCATCTTTTTCAAAATAGGTCTAATCAAAGTATGGTTTAAAACATAATATGTTGTATTAATAGCTTCAATCTAAAAATATTTTGGGAGATTACTTTCACACAGCATGGTTCTAGCCATTTCTTCAAGAGTTCTATTCTTTCTCTCAACAACACCATTTTATTGAGGAGTCCTAGGAGCAAAAAATTATGGTCAATTCCATGTTCATTACAAAAATTTTAAAGTGTTAATTTTCAAACTCTTTTCCATGATCACTTCTAATTGATAAAACTTGAAAACCTTTTTCATTTGTTATTTTTCTAAAGAGTTTCAGAAAAGTTGCAAACGCCTCATCTTTGCTTGTTAAAAATAAAACCCAAGTAAAACATGAGAAATCATCAATAATCATAAAATCATAATGTTTACCACCTAGACTTGTGGTTCTAGTTAGTCCAAATAAGTCCATATGCAAAAGTTCTAAAGGTTTAGAAGTTGAAATCATATTTTTGACTTGAATGAAACTCTAGTTTGTTTTTCAAATTGACATGCATCACAAATCTTATCTTTTTCAAAATTTACTTTTGGCAAACCTTTGACTAAGTCCTTTTTGATTAATTTTGAAAGCATGTCAATGATGACATGTGCAAGCCTATGATGCCATAACTAACTAGTTTCATTTATTTTAGCATTCATGACAACTAGACAATCAAAATTTTGGTCATTCAAATCATTCAAATCAACAATGTAAATATTTTTATGTCTATGACCAATAAGTTTCATGCAATTTTTAGTAGGATTAGTAACAATGCAAAAAGATGATTCAAAAATAACTTTAAAACCTTTATCACATAATTGACTAATACTTAACAAATTATATTTCAAACCATTTACAAGCAAGACATTATTAATATATGCATGAGGAGTTAATACCAATTTTACCTATGCCAATAATTTTATCTTGGCATTATCACCAAAGGTAATATTGCCCAGAGGTAGCAAGCCAAAAGGGGGGGAGGGGGTGAATTGGGTTTCTTAAAAAATTATTGCGTAGATATGTACTTTCAGCAAATCAAAATTTAATCGGCAGTGGTATGGTGAAGTGAACACAAAGATATCATAGAGAATATGCAAGCAATCACAAACACAAGGATTTTTATAGTGGTTCGGTGCCAACCCTGCACCTACGTCCACTCCCCAAGAATCCCTTAAAAATTTTACTCAAATAGTTTCATCAAACGATTACAACCCTAGCCATCCCCAGGTAGCAACTTGTTTTCACGGCACAAGGGTGCCAAACTACCAAGGGTAAATCCAACCCTTTATAAGATTCAAAAATAAGTTCAGAAAAATATTAAGAACACAAAGCTCCTAAGATGAGTAGATATTTAGAAATAAATACTTTACAATTCCATAGACAACTCCTCAAATGAACTTCTTTTTTTGAATGCACTTCAGTAATAAATGAAGTCTTATTTGAAGTAGCTGAAGCCTTCAATACTTTTGGAAGCTTTGATGATTTAGCAAGAATGAGCAATCACTAATCTTCAAGGGCTTTTAATGCACAACTTCCTTTCTTTCTTTTTCTTTGAATAGCACGGATGTATGCAATAAATCTCTACTATTCACCACACTTTTTTTTTACTCCTTTTTCGTTGACATCAAGGCTATTTAAGGTGATTGAACTACAAAACTAGCCGTTAGAACTGAAACGGAATTAAAGGAAAGAAGAACGAGAGTAAAAATAATCGTTAGAGAAATTTTCCAAAACATTAAATGATCTATCAGTCAGCCAGAGTAGAGAGAGAGAGCTTTGTTGTCTTCCTCAGAAGTTCAATAAAATCAACATCTAGTCATCTCAAAGACAAGAGAGCATACATCTAGGCAGCTAAAGATCAAGTCCAGTTGACTTAGATCCAAAGAACTTACGCCCAGGTGAAGTGGAGTTAACTACCCAGCTAACTAGATGAAGGGGTCAGCTAATTGGAGCATAAAATCAATCGTGCAGAGAATGAAGCAAGCATCCATAGTTAGCTGGATGTGAATTCCACTTAACTAATACAAAGTAACATTCGACCAGGGAGAAAGTGCAGCATTACATAGTTGACTGGATGAAAAAAAAATTTTAGTTAACTAAAAGATAAGAGCAACCGGCCAGGGAATAAAGGTAGCTCAGCTAGTTGACTGAATGTGAAATCCAGTTAGTTGGTTTAAAGGGATGTTCGACCAGGGAGTAAAATCAGCATCGCTAGTTGACTAGATGTAAGTTCCAGTTAACTAGATCGAAGGGGCGTTTGGCCAAGTAGAGAAGGCAGCTTGCTTAGTTGACTGGATGTAAAATCCAGTTAACTAGTGTTGACCTCATATTGATTTTGATGAAACATAAAATAATTAAGTATTGTACTAATATCATCTCTATCAAGTTTAATCTATTTTAGGTTACTCGTCATGAAATTATACACTTCCTTTAGCCCAACGTATATTGTGATTCAAAATGAAAAGTATTACAAGTAATGCATAAATATGCTTGTAGTAACTTATTTTTTAATGAACTTAAATGTTACAATCTCTGAACGACTTTCATGTGTTTTATGTTTGGATGGTTCATTCGACAAAATGACTTTCAAGTTTAATTATATTTGCATTGTCTTGAACTGGATTTAATCGTCTTACATAACTCTATTTAAAATCTATATTTTGAACATTTCCTGGAAGTTATTTCTTTCTATTTGGCATTGGATGATTGAATTATTTAAGGCTCCCTAAATTTCTATTGTTCGTAACTATGTTGGCTAATTTTGGAGTTTATTTGGCCTTCGGTTGATTGCCTGGCACTTATTCTTGGCTGGCCAATTTTTATTTTGGTATGCCAGTCTCTTGAGGCTTTCGAATTGGCTCCCTGACACTTATTCTTAGCTTACCAATTTTTATTTTGACATGCTAGTCTCTTGAGGCTTTCGGATTGGCTCCCTGGCACTTAAATCTTGGCATGTTGGTTTCCAGATTGGGCTGTCGATTTTATTTGGCCTTCGGCTAACTCCCTGATGGTTATTATTGGCTTACCAATTTTTATGTTGGCATACCAGTTTCTTGATGCTATCTGTTTTGGCTCCCTGATGGTTTTTATGTTGGCTTGCTGGTCTTGAACTTGGCTTGCCGGTTTTTAAATTCTCTCAGTTGTAATTTTGCCCGGCTTCCTATAACAAAAGGTTGGAATGCCAATGTTAGCTATTGGGCTACCGATTTTTGGGACCCTTCGGTTGGCACTGTGCCTAGCTCCTTATGTCAAATTGGAATACCAATATTGGTGAGTTAGCCTGCTAGTTTTAAAAGTCGGGCTGCTACTTTCTTTTTGGCTTGTGGTTTTATGGATTTAGGAGGCTATTCCATGTGATGCTCGAATGGTTCTTGGCTGATCTCTTGTTCTAATTTTTCATTCCATTAAATCTATTATTGAGGCTTCTAATTCTCTTCACTTGAGCATCTAATCTCTGGAGTTAGGCAATCAGAATTTCATCTTGGATGGCCAGACTCCTTAGCTAAGCTTGCCAAGTGTTGTTGTTGCTGCTATATATCTCTCTCTCTTCTCTATTTCATAATGGTCATGCAATGACTATATTTTTCTTTCTTATTATAAATAGAGGTGTTGAATAGTGATTCAACAGTACATGAAAGGAAAAGAAAAAAAAGAAAATATCAGTGGAGAATATTATGAGAAGAATCATTTGAAAAAGAGAGATTTATTATTTGTAAAGGGGTATATTGGAGTGTTGCATTGATTGTATCAAGCCACCAGAGTTTATTTATTGCTGATTCTTGAAGTGGTGTTAAAGCTCCAACAACCCTCTTTGAAGAGCATTCAAAGCTTCCATGAAGACTTCTCTTTTGCTGCTGCGCCATTAAAGCAAGAAGCTACTTCGGGTTGAACTCTTCAAGTTGCTAAGTATACTTTATTGATTCATCTGCTCATTTATTAGGAGCATCTTGTATTAAATACTTTATTACTTGTGCTTTGATTAGGTTCATAGTTGGGACACATGATTGGGTAGAGGTCTACCCGGAGTTGCAGGTAGGCTAGTGGTGATTAGTAGAATACCCAAGGTGTTCTTATGGAGTGGATGTAGGTGCAGGATTGATACCGAACCACTATAAATCTTGCTATGTTTGTGTGTGATTTTATTTGTGATTGATTGCATATTATCTTCACTTCACTACACATTATTTATTTGTGAAAGAAATATAAGTGTACATACTTGATAGTTAATTAAATTTTTAAGAAACCCAATTTACCCCCCTCCCCTCTTGGGTTGCTACATCTGGGCAACAACTAGAACCAAGTATCATTTGGCTAGGAGGAAAAGGCAGCACAGCTAGTTGACTGGATGACAAATCCAGTTAACTAGATTTAAGTAGCATTCGGCCAGAAAGAGTTCTCATGCCAATCTAGTTGACTGGAGATGAACTCTAGTTGACTAGATTCAAGAGGGGTTCGGTTGAGTTTACAGAGCACATATTTTAGTTGACTAGGATCTCCCTTTAGTTAGCCAAGCAAAGGAAACCCACGTCATGGCAAGGTAGAGAATGAATCTAGTTGATTGGATTTGATCCCCAATTAACTATTTCTACATATGATTTGGCCAAGGCAACTGAGCATTGAATTTAGTTGACTAGAGTCTCACTCTAGTTAACTTATATTCAAGGTGGTTCGGCCAAATGACTGAGTAAGAGATTCTAGTTAGCTAAAATCTCACTCCATTTAACTTGTTTGAAGCAAGGATCGGCCATAGCACTTCATAGGAAATTTAGTTGACTAGAGACTCACTCTAGCTAACTTGTATTTAATGTGGTTCGGCCAAAGCATTGTAGAAGCAGTTCAGTTGGCTAAAAAGACAACTCCAGTTGGTCAAGGGACTTGTAAGCATTTGAGATGACTTTGTAACTTATTGAAATATCTTCTTTATATGTTGTATTTACCTGCAATGATCTTTGTTTTCATAATAAACACATTAGTACCCTACTTAATTATTTTGTAATCATCAAAATCAACAAGGGTCAACATTCTTTCCCTTTTTGATGATGATAAAACCATTAAGTATATATATAATAAGTTATATTATTTATAGATTCTTCTTCCCCTATATATTTGAATGTATGAAGGTATTCTTCTCCATTTCTCAATGTTGCATTATTCTTCTCCCCCTTTTTATCATAATCAAAGAGGAGGTTAAAGACTGTACAAATCAGGTATTCCACATAACATTCATTGGGTAAGCATTCATCAAGTAAGCATGGAAAAATACATAATGCGTTGAAAAACATGAGTACATAATTAAACATTAATACAAACTAGTAAGTGAAAGGCTTGATCCAAATATCAAATACCAAAGTATATATACAATAACACCATACAAGAGATAAGTTTCAAAGATACAAGAAAAACATACAGTCTACTCATCATCAGAAGAAATAACGAATGGTTTAGAAGAAGATCCTTTGCGATGCCGAGGAGCTGAAGGCTTGAACTATGTGATTGTGGTGGAGGGATTCAGAGATGAGGATGAGAATGAGACATATCTGGTTTGAATAATGGAGGAGCTAGTTGAAAAGTGGCAAGGTGTTGCTCGAGGAGGCTGGTAAGCCTAGCAATGAAAGTTGTCCAACAATCAACAGCATTTGAAGCATCTTTGTTTTGGCTTTCATTGGCATGCATTTGAAATATTACCCATTCAGTTTTATCTTCAAAACACTCAAGCTTAGCTTTCAACAAGTTAATTTCCTTGAAAATACGACCCACCATAGATTTATTTTGATCAAAGACCCTTCCATTAAGAATTTGCATATCATGATTAATTTGTTTCTGATGCATCACAATCTGAGAAAGTGTCTCAAAAATAGAGGATATGTGGGGAATCAAAGAATAGTCATTAACGGATGATCCACTATCTCCAGAGCTTCTACTAGATTAGGCATAGGGAAATTCTATGATTATCTGTTGTATCTGTTCTTCACATATCTTAATGATGGGGCATTTTGGAGGAGGATTGGCATTACAGGAAGGAGGCTCAAGTATGATAGACATAAAAGAAGGTGGCTTAGGTACTGAAGACATAAAGGGATGTGGCTCATGTGCAACAATCATAAAGGGAGGTGGCTCAGGAAAGTCAAAATAATCCATCAAAGGAGAAGAATAAATTTGTTGTGGCTGATCTTGAGGGGATTGATTTATCAGTGGAGGAACCGGATTTTCACCTACTCTATTTCTAACTTTGGTCCAACTACCATTCTGCTTGGCAAAGTCCATGCGGTGAAGGAAATGACCATTAAAGGTATCAGAATGATGCAACTCTACAACTATCTCACCCTTGAGTTTAACATGGAAATGTTCAAAAACATAGGTAAGGAACATACCATAAGGCAGAGCGGCTTTGGTTCATCCTAAAGATTCCTTCATAATAGACATCATAAGATCAAGAAAGTTGAGAGGAGTTTCACTGATGATATGGTACATAATGCTAACGTCTCAATCAGTTACAGCATTAAAAGAATCAGCACGAGGGGCAAAGATTTTTGCAACAATAATATGGAGCAATCTATTCTCAACACTTAACTTATTTGCATCAAGGTTTTCAATGTTATCAGCCTCATCATCCTCTATACCAAGAACAACGGTGAGTCTATACTTCCTATCACAAGGAAAATTTTCTATAGGACCAACAACATGAATGTTTAAAATGAATCCTAGTATTTTTTTGTCAAACTCTATTTTGACCTTTTTAACAACAGAAGAAATGATATCATCATCAAAGGTAATGTTCTCATAAAACTCATGGATAAGGTCCGGGAAGATAGGCTTTTTGTTTTTCAATAAGTCTATCCAACCTTATACAGCAAACAATCTACCTAGTTCAAAGCCTTCTTGATCAAGGAAGTTGAAATCTACTAACCTCCCATTTGCAAGTGCTCTTGCTGCAATGTTGGAGGTGGAAGAAGTGAAACTTTGCAAAGAAGAAGATGAAGGAGCTTTCCTACAAAGATCAGAGGTTGATTCATCTTTCCTTGCACGAAGATTCTTCTTCTTGGGAGCCATCTTCCTTTTTCTTGAAGTGGAAAGAAGTTAAGAAGGAATGAGAGCTATGGAAGGAATCGGCTAGATGAAGAGAGTGATGAGTGAGGGGAGTGCATGGTGAGAAGTAGTGAATAATAGATTCTCTAATCAATTGACTGACCAGCTAGCTGGAGGGTTAATTCTTAGTTGGCTGGCTGGTTGACTGGAAAGAAGAGAAGAGTAAAATAAATGCCATTTGGTGAGGGAGTTAAAGTGAAAAGATATGTCAGTTGACTGGCTGGTTAGCTTATGAATGAAGTAAATTCAATGAAGTTAACTACTCAGTCAACTAGGGAATAAATGGTAGGAGCATTGAATGCTCTCAGAATTTTGATGAGAAGAGGAATTCATCTGATCAGTTAACGGCAATCTGAGGCTTATCCAAAGAGTCATCAGTTGACTTCCCAGTTAACTGAGGTGAAAAATAAAATGGGCCTATATGATAGCTTAGTTAACTGACACACACAAATGAAACTAGCCAAACTTGATAGTTAGCTGGAACACAAAATTTCATGCATGAAGAGTATTAGGAGGTCAAAGAAAATGTGAAAGCTAGATTCAAGGAAGTTCTCAATAGACAATAGGCTTTTGAAGATCCAACAAGCATGATATAACAATCAAACAATCTAACTTACTGAATCGAAGGGTCAATCATACCAAGTTTCCTTCTTATTTCACAAAACTTAGCTTCTTCAAGAGGTTTTGTGAAGATAGCAGCAAGTTGCTTTTCAGTACATAAAAATTCAATTATAACATCACCATTATTTACATGATCTCTAATAAAATGATGTCTAATTTCTATGTGTTTAGTCCTAAAATGCTGGATGAGATACTTAGTCAAATTGATTGCATTAGAATTATCATATTTTATTGGAATGCCTTTTAGTTTAACACCGTAATCTTCTAGTTGCTGCTTAATCCATAAGATTTGAGCACAGCAACTTTCAACTACAATGTATTCGGCCTCGGCCATAGACAATGCTACTAAAGTTTGCTTCTTTCTAAACCAAGAGATTAAGTTAATACCTAGAAATTGGCAGATTCTACTAGTTGATTTTTTGTCTAGCTTACAACTAGCAAAATCTTAGCCTGTGTATCCTATTAAATCAATGCTAGATTGCTTGTCATACCAAAGTCCTAAATTTATAGTGCCACTCAAGTATTTAAAGATTCTTTTAACAGCAAGCAAGTGTGATTCTTTAGAATTAGCTTGAAATCTAGCACACATACAAACACTAAACATGATATCAGGTCTACTTGCAGTTAAATACAGTAATGATCCTATCATGCCTCTATAAAGTTTTAAATCAACAGATTTATCAGTACTATTAGAGTCTAATCTACATGTCGATCTCATAGGTGTACCGATACTCTTGGATGTCTCCATGCCAAATTTTTTGATCATTTCTTTGATGTACTTGGATTAGCTTATGAAGATCCCCTCTTGCTTTACTTAATTTGAAGTCTGAGAAAGTGGTTTAGTTCACCCATCATGCTCATCTCGAACTTTCCTTGTATAAGCTTTACAATGTCCTCGCATAAAGAGTCATTAGTAGCACCAAAAATGATATCATCCATATAGATTTGAATAATCAGCACATCATCATTTTATCTTTTGATAAATAGAGTTGTGTCCACATTTTCTCGAATAAAATTATTGCTGATCAAGAATTTACTTAATCTTTCATACCAAGCTTGGGGAGCTTGTTTCAAACCATATAAAGTTTTGTTCAACTTGAATACATGGTTTGAAAACAAGTGATTTTCAAAATCGGATGGCTGCTTCACAAAGACTTGTTCAGCAATGTATCCATTTAGGAAAGCGCTCTTAACATCCATTTGGTATAATTTAAAATTCATAAAGCAAGCAAATGAAAGAAGTAATCTAATAGCTTATAATCTAGCTATAGGGGCATATGTCTCATCAAATTAATACATTCTTCTTGGTTATAACCCTTAGCTACCAATCTTGCTTTACTTCTTATTATATTACCATGTTCATCCAATTTATTTCTAAATACCCATTTAGTCCCAATGATTGGATGATATGAGGCCTATCAACAAGAGTCCATGCATTATTTCTCTCAAACTGATGATGAAGTTCCTCATGCATGGCATTTATCCAATTAGTATCATCTTTAGCATTAGCATTTAGGTTCAATTTAAGATACAAAAGCTAAGTTATTGTAAGTATCTCTAAATGATGATCTAGTCCTAATACCATGAGATGGATCACTTAAAATTAACTCTTTAGGATGATTATGAATGTACCTCCATTCCCTTTCTAATTCATCGTTACCTTGAGATTCTTCAAGTTGGTTCTTGTCATTTTCTTCATTTACCTCTTTGTCTTCCAATGTGATTTTCTTGAGTTGACCTTTAATTTCATCTGCATCATTTAATCCATTTCTCTTCCTTGATAGAAGATCATTAGATTCATCAAATATAACATGAATTGATTCCTCAACCACTAGAGTCTTTTTATTAAATATCCTATAAGCTCTACTATGAGAAGAATAACCAAGGAAAATGCCTTCATTAGATTTAGCATCAAATTTTTCAAGGTTCAATTTTTTATTGTTCAAAACAAAACATCGGCAACCAAAAGCATGGAAATAACCAATATTGAGTTTTCTTTCTTTTCAAAGTTCATATGGGGTCTTTTTCAAAATAGGTCTAATTAATGCATGGTTTAAAACATAACATGTTGTGTTAATAGCTTCAGCCCAAAAATACTTTCGGAGATTACTCTCACACAGCATGGTATGGGCCATTTCTTCTAAAGTTTTGTTCTTTCTTTCTACTACTCATTTTGTTGGGGTGTCCTAGGTGTAGAAAAATTATGCTCAATATCATTTTTATTACAAAATTTTTTTAAAGACTATTTTTCAAACTCTTTGCAATGATCACTCCGAATCGATAAAAGAAGAACTCTTTTTATTTGTAATCTTTTGAAACATTTTTTGAAATGTAAGAAAAGATTCATCTTTGCTAGCCAAAAACAAAACCTATGTAAATTTTGTAAAATCATTGATCACAACAAAACCATATCTTTTTCCACCTAGACTAGTGGTTCTTGTTAGACCAAACAAGTCCACATGCAAGAGTTTCAAAGGTCTAGTGGTAGAAACCAAGTTTCTCGATTTAAAAGATACTCGAGTTTATCTTTTAAATTGACAAGCATCACATATTTTATCTTTTTCAAAAACTAGTTTTGGCAAACCATTCACTAAATCCTTTTTAATTAGTTTAGATAATAAATCCATACTTGCATGAGCTAATCTACGATGCCACAGCCAACTATCATCAGTTTTAGCATTCATAGCAACTAGGCATTCAATATTTTGGCCATACAAATCATTTAAATCAACAATGTATACATTACCATGCCTATGACCAATAAATTTTATGCACTCATCAGCAGAATTTACAACAATACATAAGGATGATTCAAATGTAACTCTAAAACCTTTATCACATAATTGACTAATGCTAAGCAGATTATGTTTTAGACCATCTACAAGCAGAACATTATCAATGTAAGCATGAGGTGCGATACCTATTTTACCTATGTCAATTATTTTACCTTGGCCATTATCTCCAAAAGTAACAACACCTTCATCTTTGCATCCAAAGTGATGAATTATGATTCATCACCTGTCAAAATTGAGCATCCGCTATCCAAGTACCATTTTCTTTTAGTTGCTCGGGTTATAAGACACACCTGCATACAAATTTAAGTCTGACTTTTAGGTACCCAAACTTTCTTGGGTCCTTCAGGGTTAGCTAAGATAGTTCCTTTCGAAACCCATATTTTTCTAACATTTGTGCATGACAAGTATAAGCTTTGTATCTAGATTTATCATATTTAAAACATATAATCTTTGTAAAATCATCAGCATGCACATAAATATTTTTCAAAATTATTATCATTTTAAAGGATCATCTCCAAGTCTGGCTTTATTGTAAATAGCTCTTTGACTATTAAGAATCATTTTTAATTTATTTGAACTCAAAGTAAATTTATCTATAATAGGTTTTAATCTATCTACTTTAATTTTCAAATCTTAATGTTGCCCAGATGTAGTAACCCAAGAGGGGGGGTGAATTGGGTATTTAAAAATTAATTACTAGCGTAGATATATGCTTAATCACTAGTTTAAAAAAAATTAGTTCGCAGCGGTGTAGTGGAGTGCATGAAACAAAATCACACACAATAAGCAATCATAAACACAATAGGGTTTATAGTGGTTTGATGCCAAACTCGGCTCCTACGTCCACTCCCCCAAAACCCTTTGAGAATTTCACTAATCGTATCACAACGATTACAACCCCTAGCCTTCCCGGCTAGTCCTCTTGTTTCATGGCACAAGGCAGCCAAACCCCTAGCCTTCCCAGCTAGTCCTCTTGTTTAACGGCACAAGAAGCCAAGCCCCTAGCCTTCCCGGCTAGTCCTCTTGTTTAACGGCACAAGAAAGCCAAACCCTAGCCTTCCCGGCTAGTCCTCTTGTTTAACGGCACAAGGGAGCCAAACAACAATCTTAGGGTTATCTCTAACCCTATTACAAATAATTTCAGAATAGTTAACAAATAGCTCCTAACTTGAGCAAATATTCAAAAAGTACTTTACAAATTTGAAGCAAATCTTCAACAGTGAATGTGGATCTCCGAGGCAGCTGAGACTTTTGAATGCTTCACCAGATCTGGATGACTTGAGCAAGGATTGAGGTTTGTCAACTTCATAGCACAAGAACTTGCTCTTTAACACTCTGAAAAATATGCAATGAACACTCTCTTTTGATTTCTTTCTTTCTCTTTTTCTTTTTCAAATTTTCAAAGATTCGTCAACAAAATCGTCAAGAATCATCTAGGTGTTCCTCTGATCACATCTATTTAAACCAAAACAAAAATAATGTCCGTTAGACACATTGGTAAATAGAGGAAATTAAAAACGGAAAGAAATATAACCGTTTGAATTTATTTCCCTAATTTAATCCTTTGGCAAAGAAAGATCTCTATCAAACACCAAAAGAAAATGTCAGTAACCATGAAAACAGAAATATAATTAAAAGAGAGATAGCATTTAATATTTGAGAGAGGTGGTTGGCTGGACATAATTTCCAGCAGCTCCTCTGGAAGTTGTGCGACCATGGAAGAAAGGGGAAAAGATCTAAAGCTAGCTAAGCAAGCTAGCTAAACATCCCAAGCTAGCTAGCTAGCTAGCAAGGCTCCATGGCAAGAAATCAGCCTCAATTCAAAATAAAGCTAGCTAGCTAGCTCAATTTAAATTCCACACGGCTGAAAAAGGAAACCAGCAAAAATAGTTAACTCCCCAGTTAGCTTTCTTGAATGAGTGCACGGCTTGGAGGTGAAAAATCTGCCATATAAATAAAGTAGTTAGCTCTTTATGTGGCTAAGGCTCAAACTAGTTAGCTTTTTAGCTAACTAGCCACAATAACAAGCATCCAACGTTTTCATGAACAGAGAGCATTGAAAAATAGCTAGCTCTTTAGTTAGCTATCTTAAAAGTGCATGAGGCCAGGTTAAAAGTAGTTAGCTCTAGAGCTAACTCAATTTAAAAACTTTCATGCGGCTGAAGAGGAATGAATAAAGTAGTTAACTTCCCAGTTAGCTAGATAAAAGGTTAACTCTACCATGCAAAAAAGTAGTTAGCTTGCTAGCTAACTCAATTCAAAATCATGCGCCTGGGAGAAAGCTTAAAATGATAAAGTAGTTAGCTTGTTAGCTAACTAGATAAAAGTAAACCCATTCATGACAAAGATAGTTAACTTGTTAGCTAACTCTATTCAAAATTTTCATGCAACATAGAGGGAGAAAAGAAAAAGTAGCTAGCTGTTAAGCCAACTGCTTTCACAATTCATTCGGCCATGAATAATAGAGAGAAAAGATAGTTAGCTTGTTAGCTAACTCTATGAAAAAGTTCATGGTGCCGCCCAAGGGGAAGCTAGCTCTTAGCCCAAGCTCCATTCGGCCAGCAAAATTTGCAACAAAAAAAAAAAGTTACTCACAAAGGTTAACAAGTTAGCTAAGGAGAGGAGAGAAGTTAGCTCACAAGCTAACTTAATATTGAAACCATTCGGCCAGCCTGTTACAAGGAAGAATAGCTAGCTTACAAGCCAACTCAAGATGTTCATGGTTCAGCTAGGCTTATTTGTGAGAGGAGAAATGATTAGCTAGCATGAGGAGGAAACTAGCTGAGGGAAATAAGCTAGCTTACATAGTCATGCAAAAATCCAAGCAATAAAGAATCAATTAGCTATATTTTAGACAAAAGAAAATAAGCTTCTATGCAACAAATAAAATTTTACTTGATAAGGCTCACCTGTACAACACTTGTACATCCCTGCAATAATATTAATTTTCCTAATAAACATAGTCTTAATTGTTTTGTAATCATCAAAATCAATGTAGGGGCCAACACTTAATTTTTCTTAAATAAGGATTTATTTTCTTTTGAAATTCTTTCTTTTTCAAAACTTAGATTTTTGATATCATTCTTCAATTCTTTATTTTTTGAACTTCAGTCAGCAAAATATCAAGCAATTCATAGAATGCACCATGTAATTCATCAAAAGTAAAGTCATCTAAAAAGCTAGGACTTACCTCATCATTAGTTGCCATGAAGCATACATTGGCGACTTTATTTTTATCTTCCTCTTTGAAACTTGTAACTTCACTGGCACTCCAAGTCGCTAATATGGCTTTCTTCTTTATTCTTTTGAGTCCTTTTTTCAGTTGAGGACATTCTGATTTGATATGTCCCTACTTTTGGCACTCGTAGCATATTAGAGGCTGAGCTTTCTCCTTTTCTTTACTGTATTCTCCTTTTATGAGTTGTTTTCTTCTTTCTCAATTTTTTTCTTCTCATAAATTTTTTGAATTTTTGAGAGATAGGAGCCATTTCATCATCCTCCTCACTGTCACTGGTTATTTCCTTGCTTTCATCATTTTAAGTAGCACTTTTTAAGGCTATAGTCATTTTCTTCTTTGATTCATCTTCATCAATGTGTTGTCTTGCTGAAACTCATGAGTTATCAATGAACCAACTAGTTTTTCAAGTGATAGTGTGTTGAAGTCCTTGGCTTCTTGAATTGCAGTAACCTAGTTCTCCCAAGACCTAGGCAAGGATCTCAAAATCTTTCTAACAAGATCACCATTAGTATAAGTTTTTTCTAGGCTTTTCAGCCCATTATAATGTTGGTAAACCTTGTAAATATATCAATAATTTTTTTAGCAGAATCCATTTTGAATAATTCATATTTATGAACAAGAATGTTTATTTTGGATTCCTTAACTTGATTTGTACCCTCATGGGTGACTTCAAGTCTATCCCAGATTTTCTTAGCAGAATTGCAAGTGGAAATGCGATTAAATTCATTTGCATCAAGTGATCAATAAAGCACGTTCATTGCTTTAGCATTGAATTAAGCTAACTTCTTATCTTGCTCATCCCATTTTGTTTTTGGCTTTAAGATGTCAAAACCATTAGTCTTGATAGTGGGTATGTGTGGGCCATTGATTATGATTCCTCATAAATCTTAATCTAGTGCTTGGATGAAGATTTTCATCCGTGCTTTGCAATAAGTGTAGTTTGTTCCATTGAACAAAGGTAGTCTATTAGTTGACTGTCCCTCAATCAAAACTGATCTCATTTGGATTGCTAATGATCTTTGGCTCCAAGCTTGTTAAAGCAAAAGAAATCAGGAGCATGCTACTTTGATACCACTTGTTTTCGATAGGTAGCAAACCAAGAGGGGGGGATGAATTGGGTTTCTTAAAAAATTATTGCGCAGATATATGCTTTCAGCAAATCAAAATTTAATTGGAAGTGGTGTGGTGAAGTGAACACAAAGATATCACATAGAATATGCAAGCAATCACAAACACAAGGATTTTTATAGTGGTTTGGTGCCAACCCTGCACCTACGACCACTCCCCAAGAATTTCTTAAAAATTTTACTCCAATCATTTCACCAAACGATTACAACCCTAGCCTTATCCGGCTAGCAACTTGTTTTCATGGCACAAGGAGGCCAAACTACCAAGGGTTAAACCCAAATCTTTACAAGATTCAAAAACAAGTTCAAAAAATATTAAGAACACAAAGCTCATAAGATGAGCAGATATTTAGAAATAAATACTTTACAATTTCATAGACAACTCCTCAAATAAACTTTTTTTGAATGCACTTCAATAATAAATGAAGTTTTCTTTGAAGTAGCTGAAGCCTTCAGTGCTTTTGGAAGCCTTGATGATTTAGCAAAGCAATCACTAATCTTCAAGCGCTTTCAATGCACAGCTACCTTTCTTTCTTTTCTTTGAACAGCATGGATGTATGCAATAAATCTCTACTGTTCACCACACTTTGTCTTCCACTCCGTCCCCATTGACATCAAGGCTATTTAAGGTGATTGAACTGAAAAACTAGCCGTTAGAACTGAAACAGAATTAAAGAAAAGAAGAACAAGAGTAAAAATAACCGTTGGAGAAATTTTTCAAAATATTAAATGATCTATCAGTCAACCAGAGTAGAAAGAGGAGAGAGCTTCGTTGTCTTCCTTAGAAGTTCAATAGAATCAACATCTAGTCATCTTAGAGACAAGAGAGCATCTATCCAGGCAGCTAAAGATCAAGTCTAGTTGGCTGGAATAGATCCTCAGTTGACTTAGATCCAAAGAACTTACGCCCAGGTGAAGTGGAGTTAACTACCCAGTTAACTAGATGAAGGGGTCAGCTAACTAGAGCATAAAATCAATTGTGCAGAGAATGAAGCCAGCATCCATAGTTAGCTGGATGTGAAATCCAATTAACTGATACAAAGTAACATTCGGCCAGGGAGAAAGTGCAGTATTACTTAGTTGATTGGATGAAAAAAATCCAGTTAACTAAAACATAAGAGCAACCGGCCAGGGAATAAAGGTAGCTTAGCCAGTTGACTAGATGTGAAATCCAGTTATCTGGTTTGAAGGGATGTTTGGTCAGGGAGCAAAATCAGCATCGCTAGTTGACTGGATGTAAGATCCAGTTAACTAGATCGAAGTGGCATTCGAAAGTAGAGAAGTCAGCTTGCTTACTTGACTGGATGTAAAATCTAGATAACTAGAACCAAGTATCATTTGTCCAGGAGGAACAGGTAGCATAGCTAGTTGACTGGATGACAAATCCAGTTAACTAGATTTAAGTAGCATTCGGCCAAGAAGAGTTCTCATGCCAATCTAGTTGACTGGAGATGAACTCCAGTTGACTAGATTCAAGAGGGGTTCAGTTGAGTTTACTGAACACATATTTTAGTTGACTAGGATCTTCCTTTAGTTAGCTGAGCAAAGGAAACCCACATCATGGCAAGGTAGAGAATGAATCTAGTTGACTAGATTTGATCCCCAGTTAACTATTTCCACATATGATTCAGCCAAAGCAACTGAGCATTGAATTTAGTTGACTAGAGTCTCACTCTAGTTAACTTGAATTCAAGGTGGTTCGGCCAGATGACTGCGTGAGAGATTCTAGTTAGTTAAAATCTCACTCTAGTTGACTTTTTTGAAGCAAGGATCGGCCATAGCACTCCACATGGAATTTAGTTGACTAGAGACTCACTCTAGCTAACTTGTATTCAATGTGGTTTGGCTAGAGCATTGTAGAAGCAGTTCAGTTGGCTAAAAAGATAACTCCAGTTGGTCAAAGGACCTGAAAGCATTTGAGATGACTTTGTAACTCATTGAAATATCTTCTTGATATGTTGTATTTACCTGCAATGATCTTTGTCTCCATAATAAACACATTAGTACCCTACTTAATTATTTTGTAATCATCAAAATTAACACAGGGTCAATAGGTAACTACTCCTCCATCTTTTGCTTCCAAAGTGATGAATTGGGATTCATCATCAATCATGTGTCTTCAGCATCCGCTATCTAAATATCATTTTCTTTTAGTTGCTCGGGGTGCAAGACACACCTGCATCCATAATGTCAAGTCTTCATCTTAGGTACCCAAGCTTTTTTGGGTCCTTTGGGGTTAATCAGCATTGTTCCTTTTGGAACCCATATCTTATTAACATTGTGTGTATAATATGAATATGCTTTGTGACTAGGTTTTTCACATTTAAAACATGTAATTTTTACATAATCACTATCATTCATAAAAATATTTTTAAGAATTTTTGTCTCTTTATAGTATCGTATCCACGATCGGCTTTGTTGTAAATTGCTCTTTGACTATTAAGAATCATTTCTAATTTATTTGAGCTCATAGTAAACTTCTCTACTATAGGTTTTAATCTATCTACTTCATTTTTTAAGTCTTTATTTTCTTGAAGCAAAGATTTATTTTTCTTTGAAAGTTTTTATTTTTCAAACCTTAAGTTTTTGACTTGATTTTTCAATTCCTTGTTTTTAGAACTTAAGTTAGCAAAATTATCAACTAATTCATAAAATGCACTATGCAATTCTTCAAAAGTAAAGTCATCTAAGAAACTAGGGCTTACCTCTTCATTATCTGCCATGAAGCATAGGTTGGCTTCCTCATTCTTTTCATCTTTCTCGAAGCTTAATTCATCACTATCACTCCAAGTGGCAATCATTGCTTTCTTCTTGAATTTCTTAGGACCTTTCTTCAACAGAGGGCATTCAAATTTAAAATGACCCAGCTTTTACATTCAAATTTTTTCTTCCTCATAAATTTCTTAAATTTTTGAGTGATAAGTGCCATCTCCTCATCCTCCTCACTATCACTAGTGCTTTCCTCACTTTCTTCATTTAGTGTAGCACTCTTTGGTGCCATTATTCTTTTCTTCTTTGACTCATCCTCATCAAGATGTTGTCGCTGTTGCAGCTCATGAGTTATTAATTGACTTAACCAATTCTTGTAATGATAGAGAATTGAGGTCCTTGGCTTCTTGTATTGTAGTGACTTTAGCCTCCCAAGACCTAGGGAAAGATCTTAAAATTTTCTAACAAGTTCACTATTAGTATAAGATTTTTTAAGGCTGTTCACCCATTAATGATATCGGTAAACCTTATAAACATATCGGTAATATTTTAGTAGAATCTATTTTAAACAATTCATATTTATGCACAAGCATATTTATTTTGGATTCTTTAACTTAATTAGTACCCTTATGGGTAACTTCTAATCTATCCCATATTTTTTTAGTAGAACAGCAAGTGAAAATGCGATTAAACTTATTAGCATCCAATGAACAATATAGAATATTCATAGCTTTAGCATTGAGCTGAGCCATCTTCTTATCATGTTCATCCCATTCTGTTTTCGATTTGAAAATTTCCATGCCATTTGATCTTATTGTGTGTGTGTGAGGACCATGCAATATGATATTCTATAGATCATAGTCAAGTGCTTGGATGAAGATTTTCATTCTAGCTTTCCAATAAGTGTAATTAATGCCATTAAACAGAGGTGGTCTATTTGTGGATTGCCCTCACTTAATAGAGAACTCACTTGGGCTGCCATGATCTTTGGCTTAAAGATTTTTAAGGCTTAGAAATAAGAGCAATACCACTTGTTTCCCAGATATTGCAACCCAAGAGGAAGGGTGAATTGAGTTCTTTTAAAAATATTAATTAGCAAATATGTGCCCTTTTTTTAATTTTAGAATTTAATGGAAAGTGATGTGAAGTGTAGAGAGAATGTTCAAGCACCATAGAAATTTAAATCACACAAACACAAACAATTGATAGTGGTTTGGTGCCAAACCCAGCACCTGCATCCACTCCCCAAGAATCCTTTGGAAATTTTTACTAACCATCCTAGCCAATATGGCTAGCAACTTATTTATGGGCACAAGAAAGCCTTACACCTAGCCTTCCGGGCTAGTATCTTGTTTCTAGGCACAAGGAAGCCTTACACTAATCTCACGGGTAAATCTCTATCCTTACAAGTTTTACCACCGTGAAACTTAAACACAAGCACAATAATGTCAAGGGTGTATATAGGAAATTCCTTAGATGAGCATATATTCAAAACAAATACTTTACAAATTTTGAAGAATACTCCATAAGATAATTTTTTTCTTGGATGAATGAATAAAGCCTTTGATGAAGCTAGAATGCTCTTCAGATGTGGTTGGAGCTTCAACATCACTTTCACTGATGAAGAATTGAAAGCTCTTGAAGTGGCTCACTCAATATGGCACTCTGCAGAATTTTTGAATCTCTCTTTGAATTGTATCTGCCTTTCCTTCTCCCTTTTTGTTCTCTCTTGGATTCCTTGAAAGCTTAGAACAACAGCCTATTTATAGGCAAAGTCCAGAACACGATCATTTGGAGATAGAGTGGGCATTAAAAGCATGCATTGAAAAATGATGTGCAAGCAATGAAGGCCGGTAGCCATTATTTGAAAAACCCACACCAAGCCGTAAGATAAAAATTGCAGTCTTTATGAGTCAGACGGCGACATTAAAGCGGCAAGGTTTGAAAAGTAGTCACCAAGCCATGGAAAAAATTTTCATTTATGAGAGAAGAATGGTGGCATTGAAGAGAGCAGGTGGCCAGTTTGAAAAAATAATCCCCAAGCTATAGAAAAAAAAATTACTAAGAAGAATGTCATCTTTGAAAGCTAGAAGATAAAGTCTTTAGACATAGAATGGATAGTTTGAAAATGATTTTGCGTTCATCAGAGAAAAACGGTGGTATTAAAAATAACAATTAAAGAGCAAGCTCCAAGTCATCGATGTTGCAGAAAAATGGCAACATTAAAAGCTTCAGACATAGAGAAATGGCGAGCAGAAATGGAAAGACTCTTTCCTAAAAAGAGTTGAAAAAAAATCAGAGAGAGACAGACTCGTTGGGTGCCCAATTGGGCGCCTAACGTTGGAATATTCCTTCGTTGTGCACCCAATTGGGTGCCTAACTTAAAGATTCCCTGAGTTGGGCACCCAATTGGGTGCCTAACTCTGTGTTGGGTGCCCAATTGGGCGCCTAACTCAACTATTTGCTTTAGTTGGGCACCCAATTGGGCACCTAACTTTGTGTTGGGCACCCAATTGGGTGCCTAACAAAAGTTTTCTTATAGTTTGGCGCCCAACTAGGCACCTAACTCCATGTTAGGTGTCCAGTTGGGTGCCTAACATTCTTTTCCCATGAGTTGGATGCCTAACTCCAATTCCAATGTGATTTTGGGATTTTTGCTTCATAACTCCAATTCTAAATGGGATTTTTTCTTCGTAAGAGTGCTAAGAAAAATTCTAACAAGTGCTTGCTCAAAAATCCAGTAAAACATTTAAGTCCAGTGCAAAATAAATTAATAAAAATTCAGATAGATAGGGATGCTTCAAAAAATAAGTTTCACGTGAAGAATATCCAAAGCCAGTTCGGTACATCTTGAAAAACAGAAACAATCTGAAACATGAAATTACTTGTGCAGTCTAGAATTTAAGTTTATTAACAAAATTTTGTTTGAAAATATTTTTTCCTTGAAAACTCATTCACCATCATATCTCTTTACCTTTCTTACCTTTGATATATGGGATACCTTAATTTGAAGTGATACCTTCCTTCATAATGGATTCCCTGAAATCAATGTCTCAACAAAATTGTTAGTACTATACTTAATCATTTTGTATTCATCAAAATCAAGACGAGGTTAACAAACATTAATTAAGGTAATGCTTTATAGCATCCCAAAAGAAATCAGCCAAAAAAAAAAATGACACCCAAGTTTTATAGTTAAACACCCTAGTTACAAACTTATGACACTCTTACAGAAAATATTGAGACAAAGCTTTATGACATCCCACCCAAGGAGAAAATCGGTTGAAAAATAATTACAATACCCCAATTGTACAATTAAGACATCCTAGTTACAAACTTATGATACACTTACATAAAACGTTAAGACAAAGCGTTACGACATCCCACCTAAGAAGAAAATCGGCCAAAAAATTATGATACCCCATTTTTACAATTAAGACACCCTAGTTACAAACTTATGACATCCTTACAGAAAATGTTAAGGCAAAGCATTATAACTTCCCTTCCAAGGAGAAAATCGGCCAAAAAAATTATGACACTCCAATTTTACAATTAAGACATCCTATCTACAAACTTATGACACCCTTACAGAAAATATTGAGGCAAAGTGTTACAACATCCCATCCAAGAAGAAAATTGGCTAAAAAAATTATGATACCCCAGTTTTACAATTAAGACATCCTAGTTACAAACTTATGACATCCTTAAAGAAAATGTTGAGGTAAAGCATTAAAACATCCCATCTAAGGAGAAAATTGGCCAAAAAAATTTTATGACATCATAATTTTACAATTAAGATATCCTACTTATAAACTTACGATATCCTTACAACAAACATTAAGGCAAAGCTTTACAACATCCCAATCAAGGAGGAAATCGGTTGAAAAAAAATTACAACACCATAGTTTTATAATTAAGATACTTTAGTTACAAACTTACGACACCCTTACAGAAAACATTAAGAAAAAGCATTATGACATCCCATCCAAGGAGGAAATCAGCCAAAAAAAAATTATGATATCCCAGTTTTACAAGTAAGACATCCTAGTTACAAACTTACAACACCCTTATAAAAAATGTTAAGGCAAAGCGTTACGACATCCCATCCAAGGAGCAAATTGGCTGGAAAACAATTACGATACCCAGTTTTATAATTAAGACACCCTAGTTACAAACTTATAACACCCTTATAGGGAAAGGTTGAGGAAAGCGTTACAACATCCCATCCAAGAAGGAAATTGGCCAGGAAAAAAATTACAACACCTCAGTTTTACAATTAAGACACCCTAGTTACAAACATACAAGACCATTATAGAAAACGCTAAGGCAAAGTGTTATGACATCCCATCCAAGGAAGAAATCAGCTGAAAAAAATATTACAATAACCCAGTTTTACAATTAAGACACCATAGTTACAAACTTACGATACCTTTACAAAAAATGTTGAGGAAAGTGTTACGACATCTCATCCAAGAAGGAAATCGGCCAAAAAAATTTATGATGCCCCAGTTTTACAATTAAGACATCCTAGTTACAAACTTACGATACCCTTATAGAAAATGTTGAGGCAAAGCATTACAACATCCCAGGGTAGACTTTTGATTCGGCCAAAAAATATTACGATACCCAGTTCTAGCATTATGATACTCTAGTTACAAAATTATGACACCCTTTTAAAAACCTATAAGGCAAAGCATTACGACATCCTTGTTAGGCTTGCCAAATAAAATTATGATACCCTAGTCATAATATTACAATACCGTAGTTATAAAATTATGACATTCCTAAAATATATCTAAAATAGGCTAAAAAATAGTATGACACCCTAGTTGCAAAATTAGTACATCCTAGTTAGAAACCTATGACACCTATTCAAAAACATGGACTGCATGTGGACTGAGCAGTATAGGACATGAGAGGGTATGGTTGTGTATTCGTGATCATGATTTCGCCGCTTCTACCATCTCTTCATACATGGGAAAGGATATTTTTTCCCTCTTATCATTCGGAAAGGATACTTTTGAATTTTACATAAGTCACTTCTTTTCATCAAAAGGCATACTGGTGTCATTTCGTCTTCCTCTAGGAGGTGGGATAAATAACTTCTGAACCCTAGAGTTTCTTCCCTTTTTTGCCTACACTTTTCTCTTCTCTTTGGTGGTTGAGTAGCCATTGGTGTCCCAGAGTTTCTCCACTATTTTTTCTTTTTCCTTCATGGAGAAAAGCGATTTCATGTGTGATGAAGACCACAAACACAAAAGCAACACAAGAACGAGGCAGAAGGAAGCAGAACAATGGTTCTTTATTCAAAAGAGGATGATGCCCCTTTAAGTGTCATTCCAAAAAAAGCTAAAGAACCAGAAATAGGTATGATGACTCCTTAGTTTAGATATTACAACATCTTTGCTTAAAATATTATGACACCTTGCACATATTTAAGATCGAAATAGTTTCATGACTCCCTAGTTTAGATATTATGATGCCCTTGCTCAAATATTATGGCACCCTGCATAATTTTTTTTTCATAATCAGACAACTATTTTTTTGCTATGTTTTAGGTGACTTTTCCATTATTCCACTTCCTACTGTGAAGGCTTCATAGTTGTTTAAAAACTATTTCAAGCTGATAGTATACGTTCAGAACGTATGGAAGATGGGTTTTAATGCACTCCATATAGAAATAATCCGGAAGACCCTATTTGGTGCCTTCATCGATATATAGTCATTTTCAGTCAATGAGTGACTACTTGCAGATATAATAAGATGTTACAATGAAGGTGATGAGTTTATTTTTTGTGGCAAGGTGGTCACATTCCGTGCTGACAAAGTTGCAGTGATTTTTGGTCTTCCATCCTATGGAAAGAAGATCGACACGTCATGCTCAATGTATAAGGAAAGGTTATTTAGAAGATTTTGCTGGGCATTAGATCTTCACCATAAGGGATTGAAGAAGTTAATAAATGAACTCCAATCATCAAAATATAGGAGGATGTTGAGGACACCGTTAGACTTTGGATTGCCTACATATTTGCAAAATTTTTGGCTCCAAAGTCTAATCAGACATATCCACGATATCTCATCTTGTACTTGAATGATTTAACTCAACGGAATGAAATTGACTGGTGACAAATCTATTTATTATCCCAATTTAATCATTAAAAAATATTAATTACTTTAAATTTATTAAGAATTGATACTTTTTATGGATGTTTGCAGAAAAGGAGCCTATAGATGGAAAGAGCTCAATTTTTGGAGTCCAACGATGTAGATGACACTCAAATCAGGACTCTATTTGCCTGAAATAGAAGAAAGAGATGATTTGCATGATTCTCAGTGCAAACTAAGGTAGGTGATGTAAAATGGATGGTTGAGGAGTTTTCTCACGATATCTAAATGATCTTAACCCGATTGACTCCAACGTTGACTGGAAGGAAGCCCTAGACAAACTCTATAAAAGGAGAAGTTTTTACAAAGCTCTTTTTATTTTTTTATTTAAATTATTATATTTAGGCTAAAAGAGAAAAATTATGAAGAAAATGCTGGTGGCAGCAATGCATAGCTAGATTCCTTCAACTTGGAATGATGATGAAGCCTGTAACCATGTTCCATCTTTCTTTTTGTTCTTAATTTCTATGCAATAAAAATTATGCTCTTCTTTATTATATCTTTTGAGTTATTTTTTGATCAAGGTTTTGATCTGGCATACACGGCTATACTCTCTATCAACGTATCATGATCTCAGGATACGGTACATGCCTAAGAGAGATAGATCATAGTATGATAGTTTAGACCCCTAAATTTTAAATAATTAGATAGTTTATACTCTAAGTGGACGTGCCATGATCTCCTGATACGGCCCATGCCCGACAAGAGATAAATTATTCTAATTTTGAATTTGCAAAAATTATTCCTATTGCAACATAAAGAAAAGAAGATAAAACCTATGTACATGGTGGATTCAAATTCCTGGTTGCTTCTCCTACTGTCTTAATTTTATTAATTAATTGGTTGTTATCTTTTAATAACCACTATTCTAAATATAATCATCTATAAATAATTTTTTTTTATTTCATGAAATAATTACCCTTAATCCCCGAGGATACGATCCCGATTCACCACTAGCTATAGTAGTGAGTATGTTTTATATTTGACCGCCAATGACAGCGATCAACTGGGCTTTGCAATCAAGGAGTTAACCATTCTATGTCTCCCAAAAGTTGTTGCTTGCTTGCGATCCGAGGAGCTAGTCCAGGCAAAGAAAGGGGACAAGGTTAGGAGGCAACCTACCCTATTTGGATGCTCAGTGCGCTGGTGGTAAGGATCATTCATATGTAGAAAGAGTGTAATTATCTTTATTTTAAATCTTTCATATTTTTAAAGCATAAAATTATTATGTACATGCATGGTTCCTTGAGCATACTTTAATAAGAGCCCCAGCATATCCTAATAAATTACCCCAGCTATTGAAATGGTATGATAGCCAATTAAAGTTGCAATCTATTTAGGTTGTCAACATGCAGCCCCATGACTTAGTAAGATAATCCATTATATCATAAATATTTTGAACATTAATTTATTATTATTAGTTTTAATTTGATTTTTTTTATGATCTTGACTTGCAGTTGGAGGGAGCTACTGTACCAATGGCACAGAAGTGATAGCTTCTCACTCCAGAGACAATAGCATCCCAAGAACCAACAGAAAGCTATGCACCTAAAGTCATTAAAATGCAGTTCTAGGCATAAAGCCCTTGCGAAGAAATAACAAAATATTTTTGGCCCAATGTTCCATATATACTGTGATAATGTAGAGGTGATGAACTGATTGATGGAAGAAATTTTGGAATGTCCATCTCAACCTCTCGGATCACTAGATTGCAGCCTCTATTGTCTGAAGTACATGGAATTACTTGCTCATTAGGACAATCCTAATCTAAAGATAGATATCATGAAAGATAATATCAGTGATTATCTGTGACAATTAGCAGCAAGGTTATTGAGAGAAGACCACAATCAAAAGATAGATAGCATTTCAAAATTTTAGGATGCAGCACTATCTTTGCAATGTTATACAAAAATTTTTTATTTATAACATTGTATAGAAATTTATTATTTTTAACATTATACAGAAATTTTTTATTTGTATCATTGTACAAAATTTTTTTCTCTTCAGTTCATGAACTTTTGATGTTTTTTTCTCTTTAATTCATGGGCTTCTATAAATAAATTGATATGATTTTTTTCATACATGAATGAAATAAATATAATTTTCTCATCACATTTTGTTCCTAAATGTCAAATTCCTAAATGGATGTCATGGTACTTTACAGGAATATCAGAAATCTTTTTGTAATACTTTACCTTAACTAAGGTATCCTATTATTAGAACTGGGGTATCATAAATTTAGTCTCTTCCAATATCAGAAATCTTTCTAGGATGTCTTAATATTTTCTGAATGAATGTCGTATTTTGATATCTAGGGTGTCGTAATATTACAACTAGGGTATTGTAATATGAGAACTGAGGTGTCATAATTTCTTTTTCTAGGATGTCGTAAGGCTTCAGCTAGGGTGTCCTAATTTTATAACTAAAGTATCGTAATATGAGTACTAGGATATCATAAATTTTTTTCTAAAATGTCATAAGGCTTAAGCTACGGTGTTATAATTTTATAATTAGGGTATCATAATATGAGAATTGGGTGTCATAAATTTTTTTTCGATCAATATCAAAAATCTTTCTAGGATATCTTAACGTTTTCTGAATGGATATTGTAATTTTACAACTATGGTGTCATAATATAAGAACTAAATGTCATAATTTTTTTTTGTCTAATATCAAAACTTCATGGGATGTCTTAATGTTTTCTGAATGGGTGTCATAATTTTACAATTACTGTGTCATAATATAAGAACTGAGGTATTGTAAATTTTTTATGGGGATGTCATAAGGCTTTGCCTTAATGTTTCAGGTAGGGCATCGTAATTTTACAACTAGGGTGTTGTAATATGAGAACTAGGGTGTCAACATTTTTTTCGGCCGATATAAAAAATCTTCCTAGGATGTCTTAACATTTTCTGAATGGGTATCGTAATATAAGAACTAGGGTATCATAATATTACAACTAGGGTGTCATAATTTTTTTTCATTCGATATTAGAAACTTTCTAAGATATCTTAATATTTTTTGAATGAGTATCATAATTTTACAACTGGGGTGTCGTAATATGAGAACTAGGGTATCGTAAATTTTTTTCTAGGATATCGTAAGGCTTTGCCTTAACATCTTCAGCTTGGGTGTCATAATTTTACAACTAGGGTGTCCTAATATTAGAACTGGGGTATCATAACTTTTTTTCAGTCAATATCAGAAATCTTTCTGGGATGTCTTAATATTTTCGACCCTGGGTGTCATATTTTAATAACAAGGGTGTCATAATATTACAACTAGAGTGTCATAATATGAGAACTAGGGTATCATAAATTTTTATTCTCTAGATAATATAAATTTATACAAGAATATAGGAAAGCTCAACATTTTATATCCTCTCCTGCGTTAGTTGAATGCGTACATAAGCATCACACTCATCCCAAAAAGGATCAAAAGATTATAATTCTTTTAATTATTTATTCCTCAAAAGTCTGCCTCTTGCTTAAACTAGCTCTTATTTGATTTTACACATGAGTATCAACATATGCCTTCTTTATATTTTTTCTTTATCTCTTTGACTTCTTCTCGACTCCACTCTTTATTCTACTCTCTTGGATGACCTTTTATTCTAATTTGGCCAGGATCTTGAATTACAAGTTGTGCACTTGCCTTAGCTACGCAGTTAGCATCCATAACTCTTTTGAATAATGGTATTAGATCATTCATCACTAAATTAAATACATCTTCAGACATGGAGATTATCTCTGCAAGCTTCATTATCTGATGACTCATTAAAGCATATTTACAATTAATAACATATCACATTTGTATTAGAATTTTATGACATAAAGTAGTGTATCGAAAACATAAAATAAGACATCTCAAATAAAATAATGTGATGCATACCATGATTTTTGTATCCTTTTATAACAAAATTTAGTATTACATTCGAAATCGTCAAATTTTTATTTCATGTCCTTGCAACATCTCTTCAAGAAGTACTTATCTGGTATACAAAATACATCACTTTGATGAAGAACCAATAAGGCATGCTTACACAAGTAACCCTTGAATTGAAAGGATCAACACTAGTATTGAACATCCTCCAAAATTTTATCGTATGATATGACATAATCTTTTATCATCTCTTTGCTGATTCCATCAACTTTAATTCTTTTAAATGACTTTACAGAATATAAATCACAGTTGTCAACTTTCTTTATTAATTTAGCATTTGATGCAGTCATTTTAAGGATCTCATTCTAAAATTTTTTGATTATATGCCTTGTATATTTTTCTACTGCTTGCCTCTCAAAAGGTAATGATATCTTTAGGAAAGCATTCGTTTGCAATGTTTTATTATCTTTCTCATTTTTGCCTCATATTTTTTCTTTAAGGCATCTTTGTACTTATCGATGAATTTCTTGAGTGTAGTCTTCAAATTTATAAACCCATTGAAGAAGTGATTGATGCCCTCGCTCCTTTGTGAAGATAACATCCCTGTACATAATTATAATAAAAGAGAAGTATTAAATATCTAGAGTTTGTTAGAGTTTTGCAAATATGTACATAAACCAAACATAATGTCCAACAAACCTAAAAGAATGTATCCTTAAGATAAACTGGAATCCATTTATCCCGACATTCATAAATGTTATTTAATCAATCTATAGCCTTGCATCTTCATATTTTTTGATAAGATGTATCCATCTTTTCTTAAATGACTATATGGTAAGTGAATCATATATTGCCTCATCGAAATTAACCATAAATTTAAAATTTGCTATGCAAATATGGCCAATCTTTTCAGAAATCTTCTTCAATATATGCCAAAAACAAAATTGATATCATGCATTGGAAAAAACCTCCCTAACAGCAACCTCTATAGCCTTATCTTGGTCAGTTATGATGGCATTAGGTGCTTGACCATCATTTGCATCTAGCCATGATTGGAAAACTCATTTATATGTCTTAGTCTTCTTATCAGATAACAATGCGCAACTAAACAATGTGGACTATCCATGATGGTTAACCTCAATGAATGAACAAAAAGGCATTTGATATCTATTTGCCAAGTAGGTTGAGTCAAAGCTCAGTACATCTCCAAAGTAAGAGCATACTAATCTTGACCTTGGATGAATCCAAAAGACAGACCTAAGCTGTTTATTATCATTCAGGTCTAAGGTATAAAAGAAATTGGCATTTTTACCTTGCATTTCTGTGAAATGGATTACCATTGACTGAGCATCTCCTTCTTTCAGTTGAGACTAACGTTTACGACAGATGAAATTATGAGCATCCTTCTTTATGAAATCCAATTGTCTTCTACCCCCTTTCTTTCTTACCATGGCAGAGTATATCTGAGTTGTGAGAATATTCACGGCATATAAATTTCTAGTCTCTACCTTCTCTAATATGTTGATCCTTCTATGGGATCGTAGATAACCAGCTGATGTTATGGATATCTCATGGTTATGTTCTAGAGAAACCTCAACCAAAATTTACTTACCACTTTTAGAATTTAATCTTTCTTTTATAGATGCCTTATAATCAATTTTGCTAGTATCCCTATGATTCATGGACTTCTATATTTTTTTAAATTTTTCTTGCCTTCAACATGCTAGATGCTTAAAGAAAATTTCTTTGTTGTAGTTGGTCTAGATACATACTGTTGTGATTCTAAAACTAACTCTTCTTGCATATCCATTGTAGAAATTATATACATCATCTACTAAATTGAACACCATTCCAGTTTGAGGAACAACATAATCATTTTCTGAATTCAAGGGGGTGGGAGAAGGTGCACTCCTGTGATCATATTCGATTTATTCTAGATCTATAATTTTATCATTATAATAGAAATATAGGCACAAAGTCAAAAACATTGATATCCATAGTTTTAGATATCATTTTATCCTGAGCATAATAATTATTGTGCAATGTTATGTCACAGGAATACATAGTAGTTGCCGAAAAAAATTATGACACACCAGTTAAAAACATATGACACCCAAGTTAATAAACTATGACACTCATTCAGAAAACATTAAGATTTATATTACAACCACTAATACCTAGAATACATATCATCTATGGCCTGAATAATGACTCACAGAGTATCATAACATGCCACAGAAGCTAGAAGGTTATGGTATAGGCCGAAAAAAATTATAACACCCTAGTTAAAAACCTACGATATCCTAGTTAATAAACTATGACACTTATTCAAAAAATATTAAGGTTTATGTTCGAACTACTAATACCTGGAATACCTATCATCGATGGTCTAAATAATGGCTCACAGAGTGTCATAACATACCATAAACTATAAGGTTAATGGTACATGCCAAAAAATATTATGACACCCTAGCTAAAAACTTACAATACCCCAGTTAATAAACTACGAAATCCATTCAGACGTTAAGGTTTATGTTCCAACCACTAATACCTAGAATACCTATCATCTATGGTATGAATAATGGCTCCCAGAGTAGCGTAACATGTCGTGGAAGCTATAAGGTTAATGGTACAGGCCAAAAAAATATTATGATACCAAAGTTAAAGACCTACCACACCCAAGTTAATAAACGGCGACACCCATTCATAAAATGTTAAGATTTATATTCAAACCCCTAATACCTAGAATACTTATCATCTATGGTCTGAATAATAACTCTCGGAATGTCATAGCATGCCACAAAAGCTAGAAGGTTAGTGGTATAGGCCAAAAAAAATTACGATACCCTAATTAAAAACCTATGACACCTAGTTAATAAACTACAACACCCGTTAAAAAATGTTAAGGTTTATGTTTAAACCACTAATACCCAGAATACTTATCATCTATGGTCTAAATAATGGCTCACAGAGTGTCATAACATGCCATAAAACTATAAGGTTAATGGTACATGCCAAAAAATATTATGATACCCTAGCTTAAAACTTACAATACCCCAGTTAATAAACTACGAAATCCATTCAGACGTTAAGGTTTATGTTCCAACCACTAATACCTAGAATACCTATCATCTATGGTATGAATAATGGCTCCCAGAGTATCGTAACATGTCGTGGAAACTATAAGGTTAATGGTACAGGCCAAAAAAATATTATGATACCAAAGTTATAGACCTACCACACCCAAGTTAATAAACGGCGACACCCATTCATAAAATGTTAAGATTTATATTCAAACCCCTAATACCTAGAATACTTATCATCTATGGTCTGAATAATAACTCTCGGAATGTCATAGCATGCCACAAAAGCTAGAAGGTTAGTGGTATAGGCCAAAAAAAATTAGGATACCCTAATTAAAAACCTATGACACCTAGTTAATAAACTACAACACCCGTTAAAAAATGTTAAGGTTTATGTTTAAACCACTAATACCCAGAATACTTATCATCTATGGTCTAAATAATGGCTCTCAGAGTATCATAACATGCCACAAAAGCTATAAAGTTAGTGGTATAAATCGAAAAAAATTATGATACCTTAGTTAAAAACCTACGATACCCCAGTTAATAAACTATACGACACCCATTCAGAAAACGTTAAGGTTTATGTTCGAACAGCTAATACTTAGAATACCTATCATCTATGGTCTGAATAATGGCTTTTAGAGTATCATAACATGGCTTTCAGAGTGTCGTAACATGCCATGAAAGCTATAAGGTTTCATAATATAGGCCAAAAAAATTACGACATCCTAGTTAAAAACTTATGTTGCCCCAGTTAATAAACTACGACACCCATTCAGAAAATGTTAAGGTTTAAGTTCGAACCACTAATACTTAGAATACCTATCATCTATGGTATGAATAATGGCTCCCAGAGTATTGCAGCACACCACGAAAGCTATGAGGTTAATGGTATAGGCCAAAAAATATTATGACATGGCAGTTAAAGACCTACAACATCCCAGTTAATAAACTATAACATCCATTTATAAAACATTAAGGTTTATATTCAAACCCCTAATACGGGAATGTCTATAATCTATGGTCTAAATAATGACTCTTAAAGTGGCATAACATGCCACGAAAGCTAGAAGGTTACTGCTATTGGCTGAAAAAATATTGCAATACTTCCTGTTAAAAAACAACGACACTCCAGTTACAAAACTATGATACCCTTTTATAAACGTTCAGGTTTATGACTCCAGAGTGTCCTTTTGTGCACCGCACGCACTATCGCATGCACGCATGGCCAATCAACTCGCGTTGCACGCTCTTCTACACTAGGCATGATGCAGGATGACTTTTCCTTTCTGATATAGTTCTAAACAGTTTCATGACACTTAGTTCAAAAGATAGGACATCCTAGTTAAAAGAGTATGACATCCATGCATAAAAACATGAAACTAAAGGTATTGACCCCTCCCACCAGGAATACCCTTTGCTAGTGGACTGAGTTACTAATGAGAATTTTGGGTTGCTTGGAGGCATGCTTTTCAAAAAACTTTAATCATTTTGAAAACAAACATTGCCAAAAACCCTAATTTTCAAGATAGCCTTTATGCAGTTCAAAAAGTAAATCATTTAAAATCTAAAATAAATGACTAAGAAAAATACCTGGATTGCTAAATCCAATAACCTTCAAGAGGCACACAAGTGTATGCCCTCTAAAGGTGATCCATACGAGAATCAATTTGAAGAAGCACTCCTATTTTCTTACTAGAACCTTTCTAGCAGTATTTTGATCATATGCAGCCTTCTAATGCCTCTTTGGACTTTCTCCTCTTCAAAAGTTTTTCAAAAGCTTTCCAACAAGCCTCTACACACTCTAATAGCCTTTCTCTATCTCAACTTAGGGCTTTGTCTTAATATGATATGATATTAAGACAAGGGAAGAATAGGAAAGAAGAAGGGCTTACGGGCTCTCTATTTTTATTTCTTTTTGTTCATTCTCTTCTATTGCCCCTTTAAATAGAAATGAAGGAGCAGCAATTAGAGGCATTGAATGGAGAAAAAGGGTGCTATCCAAGGGGCATGAAGAGGAGGGAGATGCTTTACGTGAGGAGCGCCCCATATGAGAGCGCTCCACTCCGAGGGGGCGCCAAGGGTCCAAGGGATCTTTAGTTCAAACCCCCACAAGCCCATATTAAATATTTAATTAATTAAATTATTTTATTAATAAATTTAAATAATATTTAATAAATTAAACTCATTTAAATTTGAAATAAAATGGTTCAGAAAGAGACTAAGGCCTCGGGTCAACCCAGACTAACCAAGTCAACCCAAACTAACCAAATCAGCTAAAATTCGAATCCAATTCAAATTTGATCATCATAAAAATTCTAAAAAAATCTCATAAATTCATATTAAACTCTAGATAGGCTACCCAATATGTGTCTAATGTCAATTTAAGTTCAACTTAAATTTATTAGCCCAATCAGCAAGCAAATAGACCTAAACAGATTAAGTTAGAAGCTCGGGTTAGCCCACATATGCTAGTATGCAATCTTGGCCAACCAATTAGGATCCAAAAATCCTAATAAAAATATTTTTAACTTATTCAATCAATTCGCTATTGTGTGTTATCCTATGGGTTCCTCATCTAGCCATCAGTAGATTTTTGGTTTAATCCGATTATGTATCCAACTATTTGAATCGGTCAAATTAGGCTAACTTAAACTGTCAATCTGGACCAACCTTCAAATTGACTTATGAAATCAATCTAATTATTCATAAAAACCTACAAGACAAGATTGATGTCTAGTAACGTGTCATGCCTACCCAAAAGATGAGAAATTTGATAGAAATTATCAAATACCCTTTAGTGGCAAGTTACCATGCAATTCAATCCTTCAATATTTCTTTATCTCGATTAAGTGATGGGCATGGATAAATGTCAAACCCTCACACTTAATCCATTTGAATCTCTAATCATTAATAAAAACTCAATCGATGATAAATTTGAAAAACCTTTTCTAATTTCATCATACTTTAATCAAAGATTTTTTGAGTCAATATTTGATGAGATTACTTGGGATAAATACTCCTCTTACTAGGAGTTATTGATTCCTTGTTGACCTACTCACTACCTTCATACACAATCCTTCATATCCAGCATCATCCCGTACATGACTTTTTATTATGAATGAATATGAACCAAAATATGGATTCATATGCACAAGATACTATGATGGTCTCAGGTCTAAGGATTACTTGCACAACTCCCACTTAGAGAATCATCTATTATGATAAGTAAGTAAAACTTCCATTTGGTATTCTCTTAACGGATCAATTCAGTAAACTCATAACCTAATGAGTACCCACATCTTTGTATTAGTGTCCCTACACAAGTGGTCATGAGACCAACCATCCTCATAATCGAGCATACATAAGATGTGCTAGTCTATCCAGATTCATCGATCCCCAAATCGATGATCCTATGATAGGAATATTCTAGATTAGGGTTTATAGGTTTTAGGTCTAACTGTTATCTCTATAATCCTAAAAATATTGCCTTATTCTATGGGGTTCATCATAAAAAACATAAGACACAGCATATGATGAAATATAAAATTGTCTTTATTATCATTCTTGAGTTGAGAGAAATTATAAATTTTGCCACTGATACAACAACTGTGATTGGCTTTCAGGGCATAATTTTTTTAGTTATAGCTCTCAGAATGTCATAACATGCCAAGGATGTTATCTGAGTATTATACGATTTTCTAATGCATTAACTTTCTCTAATGACAAAATAGTTGGTGTAATAAAGGAACTATAAAAAGATTTATAAACAAAGGCTTTTTACTTCCTACTGGGGATGACATTTTCTCTTGAAGTTAATGAGAAGTATTTAGTGGCTTATTCCAGCCTCCAAGCAAAAATATTTTCTTACATCTGAAAATCATAACACTTTTTGAAGCACTTTTTATGAGCTATGAAGAAATTTATATCACCAACGTGAACTGATTCCTTAGATCGGACTCTCAAAGCGAGAGGGAAGGATCTTGCTCCAACCTTAGACTGATTCCTTACACCCGAAAGCCAGAGTTAGGAAGAATGTTTTAGAATCGAAAAGAGTTTTCCATCAGCTAAATCCAAGCAAGATGTGGCAAGTAGAAGTGGGCTAAAGGGAAAGGGTATTTTTGTCTACACACCAATTTTAAAATAAGGCTGAACGGGCATTAATGCACATCATGCTTAAAACATAATATTATATCCATGTTATCATGTTCTATCACGTCAGGCCATGTAGGATTCATGTGGACCAATAAGGAGGATCGGTGCAGCCTACGTAGGATTTGCTGCACTAAAGGCGGTGTAAAAAGACTTTTCCCTTATCTTATGCCATCGACGGCCTATTTAATTTAACTGTTGTGGTCAGCTAAGAATGTTTGATCACTATTGTTAGCTGTTGCCATTGAAATGGTAAGTGACCAACAAAAACATCAGAAAGAAATCTCTTAAGTTAGAATAAATGTATTAATAAAATATTTTATCTTATATATATATATATATATATATATATATATATATATATATATATATACACATACACACATCCATACATATATACACATACATATCCTGAAACAGAATATTACTCTTTTTCTAAAATATAAGCCTAGGCTATTTCTTTTCTCTCATCAGCCCATCTTCTCCCTTCTATTTCATTTTTCCTTTAATAGTAAAACTTTAGAATTCTCTAGCTAACTAATCCAACCTTCATTAATGAGTACAAATCAAGTGGGTTTGAAGACCAAAACTCTAGCCGAACCAGACTCCTCTTCCCTCATTCTTCTTCTTCTTCTATAGTCTTTCTTCTCCTTACTTTCATCTTGTTCTTGGCCGAAGTGTCACCGAAATGGGAGGTTGATCAGAGCTCTGGTATGTGAAGAACTTTGACCCAAGCTTCTTCTTCTTCTTCTCCTCCCGGTGCTAGAATCATAGATGGTGATGTGGGAATACAGTCATGATAACTTCTTCTATTCAACATTTTAATCTTTTGTTCTTCGTTAGTATGGATCAATACAATTGGCAGGGCTCTTAATTGAATTGATTGGAGGATGATGGAGCTTTGTTGAAGTTTGGAGAGCAACTTCTTGTCGTCGATCGCTGCTGTCTTCCATCGGGCAGCCACCAATTAAGTGCCAAAATCCCTCGTTCAGCTTTCGTTCTGTTTATCTGGGAGTATATATTGCTCGGAACCAATATTTGATATCTAGTCATTCAATTACTTACACACATCATATCTCAATATGCATGAAAACTAGCAAATATTGTGACCCATATATACATGCACTATACCTTTGGTAATCATGAGACACTATACCTTTGGTATATCATGAGAGATTGATATATATATCTAATGTCATGAGAGTGATCAAAAGCTATAAGATGTATGAAACCTACTCCATTCTCATATTTATGGGAGTATGTACCCATGTTTTTGTACGAGAGATTGATATATATATATATATATATATATAATGCCATATGAGCGATCAAAAGCTATAAGATGTATGAAATCTACTCCATTCTTATATTTGTGGGAGTATGTACCCATGTTTTTGTATGCTTGAATTGTTTTTATTGGCTTGGCTAATTAGCTTCATCTATATATATACACACACACATACATATATATATGATGTGGCTGATCCAGCCACGTTATAGTTAACGGACGAGGTTGACTAATGGGGGTAAAATCAAACAACTAAAACCCTTCATGATGGTCCGACGTGTCACCCCTAGCCTCAGTCTCGGCACCAACCCCAGCATCGGCCTCGGCATTGAACCCAGCATCGGCCTCAGCACTGACTCCAACGTCGGTCTCAATATCGACTCCAAAGTCAGCCCCACTACCAATGGTAACCATCACGTGGCCCACCTACCACCTACGGTTCCACGTGGTCCACTGCCACCTGCAGTCCCACGTGGCCCACTACCACCTATAGCCTCATGTGGCCCACCTACCAGCTATAACGTACACCCAACAAGACCTGGCCTACCAACCATCTACAGCATTGGGCCTGACAAGACTTAGCCCACTAACTGGCTATAACCGCCCATATCAGACAAAGAGGTGGCCTGCCATTTCTGACAGGCCACTAAGTAGACACCCCTTGTCGCTGCTGGCCCCAACCGCTTGCCCCATGTCAGGATACGGCATCTTGGGATCCATAGCTATCCAAAAAGTTGTAAGAAGGACTCCCGACCAGGTAGAAGAACCTTCACTCATAATGAGAAAAGGACTTCAACTTCTTCAAGTTCTTAACTAATCTCAAAAAGAGAGACCCTACTATTTTTCCAAACCACTCACTTAAGCGTCGAAGGGTCCCTTGTTGACCCAATTATTGATTTTGATGATTAACAAAATTATTTGAGTATAACATTTGAAGTTACTAATGATTTTGGTTAAGTTTTTCAGTTTATGATTTGATTTATTAATCAAAATCACAAGAAAAATTAAGTTCTAGTTTGAATCTAATGTCAAGGTAAGATTACATACATTAGAGTCGAACTCCGAAAATCGGCACAGACTTAGAGTTGACACCTGTACTGTTAGAGCCGACTCCAACAGAAAGAATAGGATGATGGTTTTTTGGTCACGATTTAGAGTCGACTCCTGGACTGTTAGAGTCGACTCCTGAAGATTTTCGTGTCGACCCCAGAAAAGTCAGAGACGACTTCAGATCGAGCAAATTGGGGATTTTCGATTTAGAGCCAACTCCAGAAAAGTTAGAGTCGACTCTAGATTATCAGATACGACTCCAGAACTGTCAGAATGTCTCTAAACTTTATCTTTTATCTTTTAATCCTAACGGCTATTACCATATTTGGTTCTAATCCTTCTTATACTTGTTTCTAACGGATAGTTTTTAGCTATTTATGGATTAAGAATGATCTATAAGAAGGGGTTTCTGTTGTATCCAAAAAACAGAGACAACAAGAGAGAAAAATCAGAAAAACAAGAGTGAAATCCATCAGAAAATCAAAAGAGAAAAGAGGGAAGATTCGAAAGGAAAGATTATACTGATTTTCCAAAAGAAAAGAGAGAGATTCCAAGCTTTCTTGGTTTCATTTTGAAGAAATCTCAAAAGAAGAAGCAAGCCCTAGTTTTCTAATCTTCTGAGCTTCAAGAGCATTCTAAAGGAAGATCCACTCAAGAGAAGAGGAGAAGCAAGCCACCAAGATCTGCAAATCAGGCTTTGATTCTATCTCTTTATTTTTGTTCTATTATTATATATTTGCTCATTGGAGGAGCTTTTAAATTTGTAAAAATATTATTGTTTGCTGGGTCAATCAGAGGATTGATTCCGTTGAGGCTGTTAGCCTTGTGCAAGCAGTTTGCTTGTGTTGTAAGGTTGTGTGCTGGTGAGCCTTGAAAACCAGCTGGGTTCGTTGTGCACCCAGGAAAACAATAAGTTTGAGTTGTGAGCTTGCAAAACAACTCTGCTGTAATCAGATTGATTATAGTGTGGACCCAAGAGGTACTTGGGAGTGGATGTAGGTGTAGGTACACCGAACCACTATAAAATTCTTATGTTTGCAGTGATTGTTTCCTTGTCTCTTACTCTCTATCTTTGCATACTCTGTTTTAATTCGTATACATCTAAGTTTTCACTTCCGCTGGAGGATCTTTTTAAAAGGAGTTTAATTTTTGAAAAACCCAATTCACCCCCCTCTTGGTTTGCTATCTGGACCAACAATTGGTATCAGAGCTAGTGCTCATTTGATTTGATCTAATGATCAAGAGTCAAAGATCCATATGGCAACTCAAGCTGGTTCATCTTTTTCCGAAGGCCAATCTACTAATAGACCACCCTTGTTTAATGGCTTAAACTATGGTTATTGGAAGGCTAGAATAAAAATTTTCATTCAAGCACTTGACTATGATCTATGGAGCATTATAGTCAATGGACCACACACACCCACTGCTAGAATTAATGGCATGGAGATTCCTAAACCGAAAATGGAATGGGATGAAGGATAAAAAATTGGCACAACTTAATGCCAAGGCAATTAATGTTTTGTACTGCTCATTAGATGCAAATGAATTCAATCGTATATCTATTTGCATTTCTGCTAAGGAGATTGGGATAGACTTGAAGTTACCCATGAGGGAACAAATCAAGTCAAGGAATCCAAGATTAACATGCTAGTTCATAAGTATGAATTGTTTAAAATGGATACATGTGAATCTATTTCTGATATGTTTACAAGATTTACTGATATAGTTAATGGTTTAAAAAGTCTTGGTAAATCTTATGATAATTTTGATCTTGTGAGAAAGGTTTTGCGTTCCTTGCCTAGGACTTGGGAAGCTAAAGTGACTGCAATACAAGAGGCAAAGGATCTAAGTACCCTACCCCTGAAAGAATTATTGGGATCCTTGATGACTCATGAGCTTCAAGTTAAGCAACATATTGATGATGATGAGTCAAAGAAGAAGAGGACTATGGCTCTTAAGATTTCTGAATATATGGAAGAGCCTCATGAATCTGAAGATGAAAGTGATGATGAGGACATGGCACTCATCACAAGGAAGTTTAAAAGATTTATGAAGAAGAAAAGTTTGAAAAGAAAAAGCCCTTTGCTAGAAAAGATGAGGACAAGGGCAAAGAAAAGAAGTTATCTATTTGGAATGCAAGAAGCCGGGTCATTTTAAATCTGAATGCCCACAACTAAAGAAAGGCATCCGGAGATTCAAAAAGAAGGCAATGATGGCCACATGGAGTGATTCGAAAGCTCAAGTTCCAAGAGGAAGAGAAGAGTGAAATGGCCAATCTATGCTTCATGGCGAACAATGATGAGGTAAGTTCCGAGTTTTTTTGATGACTTTACTTTTGATGAGTTGCATAGTGCTTTTTATGAATTGATGGATGATTTTGCAAAATTAAGTTCAAAGAACAAAGATCTGAAAATCAAATTCAAAATCTATCTTTAGAAAATGAAAAGCATGTTGTAGAAAAAGAACTTTTGATGAAAGAAAATGAAAGCTTGAAAAATGAAGTTGATAGACTTAAACCTATAATTGATAAATTTACTTTGAGCTTTATCAAACTTAATATGATTTTGGACAATCAAAAAGCTATTTTTGATAAAGCTGGATTAGGATATAATCCACTTAAAAAGCAAAAATCCTTGAAAAATATTTTTGTACATGCTAAAAAATCATCAAATACTTGTTTTAAATGTGGAAACAAAGGACATAAATCTTATATGTGTAAAACTTCACATGATAAAAGAAAGATGATTTGGGTTCCCAAAGGAACAAAATTTATTGCATCTAACCATGAAGGACCCAAGAAGGCTTGGGTACCTAAAGTTAAGATACGAATATTTTGCAGGAGTGTCTTGCAGCCATCAGACTAAAAAGAAAGTGGTACCTTGATAGTGGTTGCTCAAGACACATGACGGGTGACAAAGATCAATTCATCACCCTTGAATCGAAAAGAGGTGGAGTAGTTACTTTTGGTGATAATGGTCAAGGCCATATCATGGGTATTGGTAAGATTCAAATTACTCCATCTACTCATATTGATAATGTTTTATATGTTGATGGACTTAAGCATAATTTATAAGTATTAGCCAACTATGTGATAAAGGTTTCAAAGTTTCCTTTGAAGCTTCTATTTGCACTGTTACTAATCCCATTGATAACAGCATTATTCTTGTTGGTAAACGTTATGGCAATGTGTACTTAATTGATTTGAGAAATTTATCTCCAAGTAATCATTGCTTAGTTGCTAATAATGCTAAGATGAATGAGATTGGTTGGCTATGGCATCGTAGATTAGGTCATGCAAGCACACACCTAATTTCTAAACTATTGAAAATGGATTTAGTTAAAGGTATTCCTAGTTTAAATTTTGAAAATAATCGAATCTGTGATGCATGTCAATTTGGAAAACAAACTAAGAACTTCTTTCAAATCTAAGAATGTTGTTTCAACTACTAGGCCACTAGAGCTACTACACATGGACCTTTTTGGACCTACTAGAACCACAAGTCTAGGAGGAAAGAAATATGGTCTTGTGATAGTAGATGATTACTCTAGATTCACTTGGGTAATGTTTTTGGCTCACAAAGATGAGACTTTCTCAATATTCCTGAAATTTGTTAAGAAAGTCACAAATGAGAAAAACACTACCATAGTGTCTATTAGAAGTGATCATGGAACTGAATTTGAAAATCACTTATTTGAAAATTTCTGTTTGAAAAAGGATACATCATAATTTTTCAGCACCTAGGACACCACAACAAAATGGAGTTGTAGAAAGAAAGAATAGGACTTTAGAAGACATGGCCCGTACCATGCTATGTGAAAGCCAACTTCCAAAATATTTTGGGCGAAAGCTATAAACACAGCATGTTACATCCTAAATAGAGCCCTGAATTAGACCTATCCTTAAGAAGACTCCCTATGAACTATGGATAATAGGAAACCCAATTTAGGTTATTTTCATGCATTTGGTTGTAAATGCTTTATTCATAACAATGGTAAGGACAATCTTGGAAAGTTTGATGCAAAGTCTGATGAAGGTATTTTCCTAGGATATTCTACATCTAGCAAGGCATATAGAGTATTTAATAAGAGAAGCTTAGTTGTAGAAGAATCCATTCATATAGTGTTTGATGAGTCTTTAGCATCAAGTTCGGGTAAAATTGATGATGAGGAAGATACATCTTTGATTGAAAGAGGTATTGAAAAATTAAATGTATCTTCAGATCAAGAACTTGAAGCTAAGGATGATGACTCACCTAAAATGATGGTATTGATACTACTCATAATGATAAAGATCTACCTAGAGATTGGAGATATGCTATGGTCATCCTAAGGACCTAATCATAGGTGATCCATCTCAAGGTGTAAGGACTAGATCATCAATGAGAAATATCAATAATCATCTTGCATTTGTATCTCATATAGAACCTAAAACTATAGAGGAAGCTGAGAAAGATAGTTATTGGATGTTAGCAATGCAGGAAGAGTTAAACCAATTCACTAGGAACCAAGTTTGGACCCTAGTAGACAGACCTAAGACCACCCTATAATAGGATCTAAATGGGTTTTTAGAAATAAATTGGATGAAAATGGCTTGGTATTAGAAATAAGGCTAGATTAGTTGCAAAGGGATATAATCAGGAAGAAGGTATAGATTTTGATGAAACCTTTGCACCTGTTGCTAGATTAGAAGCCATTAGACTACTGCTTGCATTTGCATGTCATATGAATTTTAACTTATTTCAAATGGATGTTAAAAGTGCATTTTTAAATGGTTTTATAAATGAAGGAAGTTTATGTTGAACAACCACCTGGTTTTGAAGATCATGAATTTCAAACCACGTCTTCAAATTACACAAAGCACTTTATGGTTTAAAGCAAGCACCTAGAGCTTGGTATGATAGATTAAGTAAATTTTTGATTGAAAATGATTTTTCTAGAGGAAATGTTGATAAAACTTTGTTTTTAAAAAGAAAAGAAAAGGATTTATTAATTGTTCAAATTTATGTTGATGACATTGTATTTGGTGCTACTAACAATCTCCTTTGTCAAGAATTTGCTAAGTTAATGCAGGGAGAATTCGAGATGAGCATGATGGGAGAACTCAACTTCTTCCTTGGACTTCAAATCAAACAAGAGAAAGAGGGGATTTTCATCAACCAAACAAAGTACACAAAGGAAATACTCAAGAAGTTTGGTATGGAATCTGCTAAACCTCTTGGTACGCCAATGAGTCCCTCATGCAAGCTGGACAAGGATGAAGAAGGTAAGAAAGTAGATCAGAAGCATTACCGAGGTATGATCGGATCACTTCTTTACTTAACTGCAAGTAGGCCAGATATTATGTTTTCTGTTTGCCTATGTGCAAGATATCAATCTAATCCTAAAGAATCACATTTAATTGCTGTTAAAAGAATCTTTAGATACTTAAATGGAACTAAAAATGTAGGATTATGGTATTCTAGAGACTCAACTTTGAAGTTGATTGCTTATTCTGATTCTGATTATGCTGGATAAATTAGATAGAAGAGTACAAGTGGTGCATGCCAACTTTTAGGAAGTAACTTAATCTCTTGGTTTAGCAAGAAGCAAAATTCGGTTGCATTATCCACTGCTGAGGCAGAGTATGTTGCAGCTGGAAGTTGCTGTGCTCAAATCCTTTGGATTAAGCGACAACTTGAAGATTATGGTATCACACTTGATAAAATTCCTATTAGATGTGATAATACTAGTGCAATCAATCTAACTAAAATCCAATTCAACATTCAAGAACTAAACATATAGAAATTAGACATCACTTTATAGAGAACATGTTTCCAACAATGATGTTGTCTTGAATATGTGAATACTAATGAACAATTAGCTGATATTTTACCAAACCATTAAGTGAAGAAAGATTTTGTTATCTTAGAGGAGAATTAGGAGTTTGTGATCCTTTAGAATGATTTTCTGAAACTCTTAAGGACAACTATCTAGACTTCATCAATTTCTTGAAAATCCTCTATGTTCAATAAGGAAATTTATCTAGAAATTGATTCATTATTTCCCAATTATTAAGGAACACTTATCTAGAGTTTGATGTTAATTTGATCAGTTTCAAATCCTTGAAATTCAAATTTTTCACTGAAACTTTTGTGGAGTCGACCTTCAGTTTGTGGAGTCGACACCTTATTTTTGATGTTCTGTCTGGGCAATTAGAGCCGACACCTGCTTCTGTAGAGCCGACTCTAATTCGAGCGCTGACAGATTTTCTGGTTCGGAGCCGACACCTCACTTTGCGGGAGTCGACTCTAAGTGAACCTAGGTCAAAATATAAAAGGCGGAGTCGACACCTAATTCTATCATCTCCAAATCCTTTCTAGAGCCGTTCCAAACCGATTCCAACCCCTCCAAACCCTTTAAATCTCTTGATTACTCATTCCAATCAAACCCTATGGCTCCTAAAAGGCATGGATTGTTGGAGCGATCGTTCCCACGAGGCGACGCACGATTCGGAGGCAAGCATCGTCTTCTTCATCTTCTGCCACCCAGAGGCTTCTCCACCTTCTCCATCTTCTCCACATGTCGACAATTAGCGGGTAAGGCTATCACAACTGGAAGAAAAGTTGATTTGATTTCTTTGCTTCGGAGGGTTTTCTATTGGCCGTCAATTGAAGGAAATGGGATGGGAAAAAGTTTGTTCTTTGGATGTTCCTACTACCCTGCCCTCGTAAGAGAGTTCTACAATGATTTGAGTAGAGGAGAGGGAGGTTTAGTAAGTTTGTAGAGGAACAAGAGTTGTAATCACTGCTGAGATTCTTGGAAATTTGTTAGAGATGCCCACTATTGGAATAAATGAGTATCAGCATGATGATAGAAGTGGTGCCCTATCTAGGATGTTGGGGAGAGAAGTATCTGAGTTTGAGGAGATTTTGGCAAATCAACTGAATTTGGAACTCAGGCTTCTTCATAACATCTGCGGGAGGATCTTATTTCCAAAGATAGGCAGATTTGAGTATGTCTCAGAGCGAGACATCTTGCTGATGGATTGCATCATCACTGGAAGGCCAGTAAATTTAGCTGGGATGATGATAGGCTATATGGCAGAGGCAGCTACCAAGAAAAGATCCACATTGCCATATGGTATGATTCTGACTTTGGTATTTAGAAGCCAAGGTGTGTTGATCATGGATAATGAGCCACTGAGAAAACTAAGGCATACATACTACAGTGTCTCTACCATTCACCGTATGGGCTTCAGGAAGGTAAATGGTATTTGGATAAAGGGAGGAGGGAGGCAGAGAGAGGAGGCAGAGTTGAGGAGGCCAGAGCAGAGGACATCCCTGGACCATCAGTTGCGGGACCATCAGTCCCTGACCCATCTGTTGCGGGACCATCTACAGCTGGACCTTCTGAGGCTGGACCGAGCACATATTCTTCACCTCCACCTCAGACATCATTTGTATCTGGAAGATTTTCAGATGTGCAGATTGTCAGCTCAGAGCATTATTAGCTGAGTATGACAGTCAGAGGACCAATGAGATTTGTCAGATGAGAGATGACTTCAGATAGTTTAAGGAGGAGATCAGTTCTAAACTTGACATGATTGCATCTACTTTGGATAGATCTGTGGATACCCTATCATCTGAAGAAAATTGTATACAAACATGTTTGATTGACCTTCTATTTCCTATAGTGATACTCTACCTTTTAGAAACCTAAGATTAGCTTTTCATATTCTAGTTTGTATCTTAGGATTTCTAGTTTACTATACTTTGTTAGCTTGTATCTAGGAATTTCTACTTGATATGGTACTTAATGTGAATGTATTTTGATAGACACATGTAATGCATCTTTGAATTGAAATACAATTATCTTTTTATTACAAATTGCAATTACAATGAATGAAGTTTACTATCTTATGATTGAATGAACCAACAACCTCGCTCTGATAACCTACATTATTATTTTTAAATTCACCTTATTGCTGATAACAAAAAAGGGGGAGAAAATTGTATATGCATAAAGAGAGATGAAAGAATATAAGAGAGAATAAAAGAATATAATATAAGATTTCAATATGTTTTAATCAATTGGCATATCTCAAAAAGGGGAAGAGAAATTATAAATTCTAATCAATTGGTATCAAATATGATCAATCGATTTCAGTTTATTTACATGTACCTTGCATAGGGGGAGTTATTCAATGCAGGGGGAGCTTAATGATTTTCTATGTTAAATCATCTTGATTGTGTTTATAATAGAACTCAAGTATGTTTTTAAAGTTCATTTTGAAAATTGGCATCAAATTCTCTGTTAGGAAGTTTTAAAGCTTTAACAATGTCTATAACTCTTAGTTCAAATGAATTTTTAATGCATATACTCAAAGTTTTTGTCATCATCAAAAAGGGGGAGATTGTTGACCCAATTATTGATTTTGATGATTAACAAAACTATTTGAGTATAACATTTGAAGTTACTAATGATTTTGGTTAAGTTTTTCAGTTTATGATTTGATTTATTAATCAAAATCACAAGACAAATCAAGTTCTAGTTCGAATCTAATGTCAAGGTAAGATTGCAGACATTAGAGTCGACACATGGAATCGCAGAGTCGACTCCGAAATCGGCACAGACTTAGAGTCGACACCTGTACTGTTAGAGCCGACTCCAATAGAAAGAACAGAACGATGGTTTTTCTGGTCATAACTTAGAGTCGACTCCTGGACTGTTAGAGTCGACTCCAGAAGATTTTTGTGTCGACCCCAGAAAAGTCAGAGACGACTCCAGATTGAGCGGATTGGGGATTTTCGATTTAGAGCCGACTCCAGAAAAGTTAGAGTCGACTCCAGATTGTCAGAATGACTCCAAAACTGTCAGAACGTCTCTAAACTTTATCTTTTATCTTTTAATCCCAACGGCTATTACCATATTTGGTTCTATCCTTCTTACACTTGTTTCTAACGGATAGTTTTTAGCTATTTATGGATTAAGAAGGATCTATAAGAAGGGGTTTCTGTTGTATCAAAAAAAGAAACAAGAGAGAAAAATCAGAAAAACAAGAGTGAAATCCATCAAAAAATCAAAAGAGAAAAGAGGGAAGATTCGAAAGGAAAGATTATACTGATTTCCCAAAAGAAAAGAGAGAGATTCCAAGCTTTCTTGGTTTCATTTTGAAGAAATCTCAAAAGAAGAAGCAAGCCCTAGTTTTCTAATCTTCTGAGCTTCAAGAGCATTCTAAAGGAAGATCCCCTCAAGAGAAGAGGAAGAAGCAAGCCACCAAGATCTGCAAATCAGGCTTTGATTCCTATCTCTTTATTTTTGTTCTATTATTGTATATTTGCTCATTGGAGGAGCTTTTAAATTTGTAAAAACGTTATTGTTTGCTGGGTCAATCAGAGGATTGATTCATTGAGGCTGTTAGCCTTGTGCAAGCAGTTTGCTTGTGTTGTAAGGTTGTGTGCTGGTGAGCCTTGAAAACCAGCTGGGTTCGTTGTGCACCCGGAAAACAACAAGTTTGAGTTGTGAGCTTGCAAAACAACTCTGCTGTAATCAGATTGATTATAGTGTGGACCCAAGAGGTACTTGGGAGTGGATGTAGGTGTAGGTACACCGAACCACTATAAAATTCTTATGTTTGCAGTGATTGTTTCCTTGTCTCTTACTCTCTATCTTTGCATACTCTGTTTTAATTCGTATACATCTAAGTTTTCACTTCCGCTGGGGGATCGTTTTTAAAAGGAGTTTAATTTTTGAAAAACCAATTCACCCCCCTCTTGGGTTGCTATCTGGACCAACATCCCTGCTGAAACAATCGGCCTCTGAGGACTTTTTTTGTAGGATCCCAGTCCAAGGTGGAGGCATCGGAAGACCTCCAGGCCCATCTTCATCAGATATCGGGTTCTGGATCTTACTTGACATTCGAAGAAGGTGATTTGGTGACAATAAATTGGCACACCAGGTAAGGAACAGTTAGAGGTAAAAATAGCTATGACGGCTAGTAGCAGATCTCCATTCCCTTTCAAGAAAGAAATGGTAGTTACATGTGCTCGGAAGGCCTCTGCCAGCCATGCTAGGGGGCATCCTTTGCAAGATGAGCAGTCAGAGGTTAACCTCCCTGCTTCGCCTCCACCACCGTCGTTGGTTACTCAACCTGACCAATTTGTCGTCCTTTCCCAACAAGTCTAGGATTTGATGGCTGTGGTCTAGGAGCTGTAGGAGCAACATTCTGTAGCCATACAACAATAACTCAGCCTTCTCCACCTCAAGTGGCAGGCCCTTAGGCCAGCCAGCAGTCCACCCATGGTAGACTCCCTTCGCGGGAACCCTACCACCATGCTTCGCCAAAGCCTCATCGCCAGGAGGCCCCAAGAGGCCATGATCTTCTGCCTGCCGTTCTAACAGCCTCCACAGATGGCGGTACAGGAAGGAGCCCGAGTGGGGATATCACCACCAGTGCTGCCCCTCCCTACTCATCCTCTGAATCTTTAAGGGAGAGGTCCTTTGACAGTCAGATTGGTCACCGGGCAGCTCGATGAATATAATCTACGGCTAGAGGAGCTTAGCCGCAGGATCACCAATCAATCGAAGGCAGACTACGATAGCTGCCTCCCGTTGACTCGCCATATTCTGGAGGAACCGATCCCAACCTAATTCTATCTTCCCCAGCTGGATCCCTACAATGGCATCACCGATCCATTGGACCACCTGAAAAGCTATAAGGTACTCATGCAAGTCCAAGGGGCAATCGATGCCCTCCTTTGCATTGCCTTTTTGGCCACCCTGTGGAAGGCCGTGCATGCCTGGTACTTCTGCCTACCACTGCGCAGCATCAACTCATCCAGCAATTGAAAAAGGCCTTTTTGGTGCACTTCGACGCTTGTCAAAGGATACCTCGGGTGGTCGATAGCTTATTCTTCATCCGGCAAAATGACGGTGAGTCACTTAAAGACTTTGTGGCTCATTTTAAGGTGGTCACCCTTGAGGTATACCACCTCGATGACTCTGTGGCCACCCTGGTCCTAAAGCGAGGGCTCCACCCCTCTCGCTTCACCTACTCCCTTGACAGGAAACCCCCCAGCTCATATGTCAAACTCCTAAGTCATGTATAGAAGTACATCCGCATCGATGAGGCCGATTCTACCCGAAAGAAGGCCGATGGAGGGTCTAGCAAAAGGCAGATCTGCGTGGAGCCAGGTCGACCTTGCCCCAAGAAGCCCAAGCCTCCATGACAACCGAATAATTGGCCCCAGAGCTTTGCCCCTAAGGAGGAGCATCTCACCCCTCTGCTCGCCCTGAGATCCCACATCATGGAGATCCATACCTTCAGCATCCTACTCCCCTAAATCCAGGAGCCTCCCACAACAAAAACCTCTGCTACTGCTTACATCAGGATCACGGCCATGACACAAGGACTATCGTCATCTGAAGTGAGCGATTGAGGAGCTTATCCAGCGATGCTACCTTAAAAAGTTCATCTAGAAGGGGAACCCGACTACTCCAAGCCAGGTGGCACCTTCGACCGTCTAAGTCAACATCGACAATGCTCCAACCGAGAAGACCATAGCCATGATTTTTTGGGAGGCAGGCAGTACTTCTAAAAGGCTCCAGGAAGATGAGAGATTAGAGACTATAATCCCCTTTTTAAAGGGGACCTTGTTGGCGTAGATAATCTTAATGATGATAGCATTATCGTGTCTATAACAATCGCTAAACACCCTGTAAAGAGGGTTCTCATTGATAGTAAAAGTTTAGCCGACATTCTCACTTATGATACTTTTGTTTGGATGAATCTGTCTCCCAACACCCTTTGACCCGTGACTACGCCCTTGGTTGGTTTTACCGAAGATTCTATAAGGGTAGAAAGAGAGATCACCCTTTCAATCACAACAGAGATGCCATCATGTTAGAGCATGGTTCTGATAAGATTCCTGGTTATCTGAGTGCCCCTGACCTACAATGCCATTCTCGGATGATCTAGTTTAAATCTCCTAGATGCCATCATCTCCACCAAGCGTTTGCTTGTCATGTTCCCCACTAGTGAAGAAATTAGGGAGATGCACGGGGAGTGTCATGCCCCAGACCCAAAAAGTTTGAGCTAGGGTGACAATCCGCCGCATGCCGGGCATGCAAAGCGTCCCAAAATTTACACATCGATCATTGTAAGGCAATAAGTATAATAAGTCAATCCAAATCCATACTTTATTACAAACCACTTATATAAGTTTTGGGCTACAAGCCCTACACACAAATATTACTGGGATTGCAACAAAATAATGGGTCTTGATTTATTTAATAGAAGATCCATCACCCCAACCATCCATCTTCAATCTCGTGGCTCTGACAAAAACATTGTAAGATTTTTATGAGCTTACAGGGAGCAAAGCCTGGTGCCACTCTATTACCACACGACACCCAATCCTCAGAAGGCAGCTACTCCATCGGTTCCTGAGCTGCTTGACCTCAGAGATTCCAAGAGGAGGGAAGAGCCAGTCAAGCACTTGCTAACCTTCCTGCTAGGGGAGGACCCGATGAAGACGGTTCAAATCGGTACACTTCTTCCTACGGAAGCAAGAGATCAGCTTCTCACCTTCCTACAGGCTAATTCAAACGTCTTCATCTGGTCAGCATCAAACGTGTAGGGCATACCCTCGAAGGTGATCATCCCCATGGAGATTGACATCCCTAGCCCTTGGGTGGAGTCAAATGATGAGGAGAATAACTCTACTCAACTAAGGGCCAACCTCGACTTCATCAAGGAGGTGCGTGTGTTGACCCAATTATTGATTTTGATTATTAATAAAGGAATTGAGTATATTCATTGTGTTACTAATAAATTTAACAAGTGTTTCAGGGCTTAAAAATATTTGTTTAATCAAAAGGCATCAAGAAACGTGTTTTGAATCAACTACCAAAGGTAAGTTTCAAAATTTAGAGCCTGGAGTCGACACCTAGAAAGTCTGGAGCCGACCCCATGGCCAATCAAATGTCTTTCTGATTTTTGATACGGTCCGGAGCCGACACCCAGAGTTTTGGAGCCGACACCCAGAGTTTCAGAGTCGACACTTACAGTGTCTGGAGCCGACTCTGACACGGGGACAGAACGCATGATTTTTTACTACCTTGGAGCCGACACTTACAGTCTTTTGGAGCCGACACCTGAACATGGCAAGCCGACACTTTACTTTTTCGGAGCCAACTCCTCAACGAGCTCAGAACTTTCTATTTTGGATACACGACTTGGAGCGACACCTAAAAAGTTGGAGCCGACTCCAACCTGTCAGGAATGGATTTTTAAATTGCCAGATCAGCTCAAACGGTAATATTTTCTTTACCTAACCCCTAACGGCTATATTTCATGTATGGAAAAACTTTTCAGGTACTTTCCAATGGCTAGTTTTACACCCAAAAATGGATTAAATGGAATCTATAAAAGGGGAAAGAGCGTTCGTTTGAAAAAAAAAAAAAAAAGGAAAAATGAAAAATAGAGAAATCATATTGAAAAAATCAAAGAGGTCTTGAGCAAGAAATCAAGAGAAAAGAATCCACGTTCAAATTCTTCCACTCTAAAAAGCTCAAAGAGAAATCCAAGGCGTTCAACTTGAAAAATCGAAGGATTTTCCAAAAGAAGAAAAAACCCTATTTTTGTGATTTCTCAACTTCTCACCTGCAACATCTATGAAGAATCGGAGCTGAGGCTTGATTCAACATCTCAAAAGAGAAGAGGAAAAGAAGAAAAGCTCAAATCCAATCATCTTCAAATCAGGCTTTTCTAAACTTATTTATTTACTTTGAATATTTGCTCATTTAAGGAGTTGTGTTATTGTAAACATTATTCTTTCTTATTTTTGCTAGTTCAATCAAGGGGATTGGATTAGTGGAGGTAGTATACCTCGGGACAAGCTTGATTAGCTTGTGTTAGGGTTTTGTGCTGGTGAGCTCGGAAAAACAGTTGGGTTCGTTGTGATCCCTGGGAAACAATAAGTTTTGAGTTGTGATCTTATAAAATAACTCGGCTGTAATCTAGTTGATTATAGTGTGGACCCAAGTGGAACTTGGGAGTGGATGTAAGTGTTGGATACACCGAACCACTATAAAATTCTTGTGTTTATCGTGCTTTAATTGTCTCTCTCTCTATCTCTTCATTTGTGATTGAAATTTATTCTGCACTTAATTATTTCAAAGCCAATAGTTTTAAAAGGTTAAAATTTTTAAGAACCCATTTCACCCCCCCCCCCCCTTGGGCTGCCATCTGGGCCAACAATTGGTATCAGAGCAAGTGTTCATTTGAATTTGGTCTAACGATCAAGAGCTAAAGATCCAAATGGCGGCTCAAGCTAGTTCATCTTACTTAGAAGGTCAATCCACTAATCGACCTCCTTTGTTTAATGGAACTAATTATGGTTATTGGAAAGCTAGGATAAAAATTTTTATTCAAGCACTTGACTATGACTTATGGGGTATCATAGTTAATGGTCCACACACAACCACAATTAGAGTAGATAACATGGTGATTCCTAAGCCGAAAATGGAATGGGATGAATATGATAAAAAGTTGGCACAACTTAATGCAAGGCTATGAATGTTTTATATTGTTCACTAAATGCAAATGAATTTAATCGAATTTCTACATGTATTTCCGCGAAAGAAATTTGGGATAGATTAGAGGTTACCCATGAGGGTACAAATCAAGTTAAAGAATCAAAGATTAATATTTTAGTGCATAAATATGAATTATTTAGCATGGAACAAACTAAAACCATCACATGCATGTACACAAGATTCACTGATATTGTAAATGGTTTGAAAAGTCTAGGTAAGACCTATACTAATTCTGAACTTGTGCGTAAAATTCTTAGGTCACTTCCAAGATCGTGGGAAGCGAAGGTGACTGCCATCCAAGAAGCAAAGGACTTCAATGTGTTACCTTTGGAAGAGCTACTTGGATCCTTGATGACTCATGAGCTAACAATGAAACAACATCAAGAGGAGGAAGTCAAGAAAAAGAAGACAATCGCTCTCAAAGCTGCAGAAAAGGATATAAGCAGTAGTGATGAAGAAGAGGAAGATGACGAGACAACTCTCCTTGCAAGAAAATTTAAGAAATTTATGCAAAGAAGGAGACCCTTCCACAAGAAGAAATCTGGAACAAAAATGGAAGGAGAAAAGGAGAAAGAGAAGGACAAAGAAAAAGAAAAGGAGCCCTTAATTTGTTATGAGTGTAAGAAACCAGGGCATTTTAGATATGACTGTCCTCAACTGAAGAAAGCCTACAAGAAGAAAAAGAAGGCGTATGTTGCAACTTGGAGCGACAGCGATGAATCCTCTTAGAGGAAGAACAAAAAGAAGTTAAAAACATTTTCTTTATGGTAAACGATGACAACAAGGTAAGTTCTGAAAACCCTTGTGATGATTTCGCATTTGATGAATTGTTTGAAGCTTTTAATGAACTAGTTGATGATTTTAAAGCCTTGAAAAAGAAATACAAATTTTGAAAAATGATAATTCAATTCTCATTAAAGAAAAAGATAATCTTACTCATGAGATTGAGATGCTAAAATCTTAAAATGATAATTTGACAAAAGAAAAGAATCAATCTTCAATGAAAATGATAAATTAAAGAAGGAAGTTGATAAATATAAAAATATTGTTGATAAATTCACTAATAGTTCTGAAAAACTTAATTTATTATTGAGTAATCAAAAAGCTATATTTGATAAGGCTGGATTAGGATATAGGCCTAACATAAAACAAAAGTTTGTCAAAAACTTTTTCAGAAAAGAACCAAATAAAGATGATGTTACATGTCATTATTGTAACAAGAAAGGCCATAAATCCTATGAATGTAAGGCAAGAAAGTAATAAGAATTTAAGTAGTAAAGGAAAGAAAATATGGGTTCCCAAAGGAACAATCTTTTATGCTACTAACCATGAAGGACCCAAGAAGGCTTGGGTACCTAAATATAAGACTTGATCATTTTTGCAGGAGTGTCTTGCGGCCAAAAGATCAAAGCGAAAGTGGTATCTCGATAGTGGCTGCTCAAGACACATGACGGGTGACAAGATCAATTCATCACCCTTGAAAGCAAAAGAGGAGGAGTTGTTACATTTGGTGACAATGGCAAAGGCCAAATCATGGGGTTTGGTAAAATTCAAATAACTCCCTCCACATATATTGAAAATGTTTTATATGTCAATGGTTTAAAACATAATCTAATTAGTATTAGTCAATTATGTGATAAAGGTTTTAAAGTATCATTTGAAGCTTCTATCTGCACTGTTTCTAATCCCATTGATAATAGCATTGTTTTTACTTGGAAATAGAAATGGCAATGTATACTTGATTGATTTAGACAATTTGTCTACTAGTAATCATTGCTTAGTTGCTAATAATGCTAATATGAATGAGATTGGTTGGTTATGGCATCGTAGATTAGGTCATGCAAGCACACACCTAATTTCAAAATTAATTAGAATGGATTTAGTAAAAGGTCTTCCACAACTAGATTTTGAAAATAACAAAATTTGTGATGCATGTCAATTTGGAAAACAAACTAAAAACTCTTTCAAAACTAAAAATATTGTTTCCACTTCTAGGCCACTTGAACTACTTCACATGGATCTTTTTGGACCTACTAGAACCACTAGTCTAGGAGGAAAGAAATATGGTCTTGTGATTGTAGATGATTATTCTAGATACACTTGGGTATTATTTTTAGCTCATAAAGATGAGACCTTTCCATTATTTTTGAAATTCTTCAAGAAGGTCACAAATGAGAAAAACAACACCATAGTGTCTCTTAGAAGTGATCATGGCACTGAATTTGAAAATCATTTATTTGAAAACTTTTGCATTGAAAATGGCATCCATCATAATTTTTCAGCACCTAGAACACCACAACAAAATGGAGTTGTAGAAAGAAAAAATAGAACTTTAGAAGACATGGCCCGTACCATGCTATGTGAAAGCAACCTACCAAAATACTTTTGGGCGGAAGCTATAAACATGGCATGTTACATTCTTAATAGAGCTTTAATTAGGCCAATCATTAAGAAAACTCCTTATGAACTATGGAACAATAGAAAACCAAACATAAGTTACTTTCATGCATTTGGTTGTAAATGTTTCATTCATAATAATGGTAAAGATAATCTAGGAAAATTTGATGCAAAATCTGATGAAGGCATTTTCTTAGGATATTCAACATCTAGTAAAGCCTATAGAGTGTTTAACAAGAGAAACTTAATTGTAGAAGAATCTATTCATGTAATTTTTGATGAATCTTTAGCATCGAGTTCAGAAAGATTGATGATGAGGAAGATACAAACATTTAGAAAGAGACATTGAAAAATTAATATAAATGTATCTTCAGATCATGAACAAGAAGCTAAAGATGATGATTCTCCTAGTGTTGATGTTGTTGATGCAAATCATAATGATGTAGATCTTCCTAGAGATTGGAGATATGCCTATGGTCATCCAAAAGAATTAATTATAGGTGATCCATCTCAAGGAGTAAGAACTAGATCATCAATGAGAAACATCAATAATCATCTTGCATTTGTATCTCAAATTGAACCTAAAACTATTGAAGAGCTGAAAAAGATAATAATTGGATGTTAGCTATGCAAGAAGAATTAAATCAATTTACTAGAAATAATGTCTGGACCCTTGTAGATAGACCTAAAGATCATTCAGTTATAGGATCAAAATGGGTATTTAGAAATAAATTAGATGAAAATGGCATAGTAATTAGAAACAAAGCTAGATTAGTTGCAAAAGGATATAATCAAGAAGAAGGAATTGATTTTGATGAAACTTTTGCACCTGTAGCTAGATTAGAAGCAATTAGATTATTACTTGCATTTGCATGTCATATGCATATCAATTTATTTCAAATGGATGTTAAAAGTGCATTTTTAAATGGATTTATAAATGAAGAAGTTTTTGTTGAACAACCACCTGGTTTTGAAGATCATGAATTTTCAAATCATGTTTTTAAATTGCACAAAGCACTATATGGTTTAAAACAAGCACCTAGCTTGGTATGATAGATTAAGTAAATTTCTGATTGAAAATGATTTTACAAGAGGAAATGTTGATAAAACACTATTTTTGAAAAGAAAAGACAAGGATTTATTAGTAGTACAAATATGTTGATGATATTGTATTCGGTGCTACTAACAATCTTTTGTGTCAAGAATTTGCTAAGTTAATGCAGGGTGAATTCGAAATGAGCATGATGGGAGAACTCAATTTCTTCCTAGGACTTCAAATCAAGCAAAGCAAAGAGGGGATTTTCATCAACAAGCAAAGTACACAAAAGAACTTCTCAAGAAGTTTGGAATGGAATCAATCAAACCCTTGGAACACCTATGAGTCCTTCATGCAAATTGGACAAAGATGAAGATGGTAAGAAAGTAGATCAAAAATATTATAGAGGTATGATCGGATCTCTTCTTTACTTAACAGCAGTAGACCAGATATCATGTTTGCTGTTTGTTTATGTGCTAGATTTCAATCTGAACCTAAAGAATCTCACTTAATTGCTGTAAAAGAATCTTAAGATATTTAAGTGGAACTAAAAATGTAGGTTTATGGTATTCTAGAGACTCAACATTAAACTTGATTGCATATTCTGATTCTGACTATGCTGGATGTAAACTAGATAGAAAAAGCACAAGTGGTGCATGTCAATTTTTAGGAAGTAACTTAATCTCTTGGTTTAGCAAAAAGCAAAATTCGGTTGCATTATCTACTGCTGAAGCAGAATATGTTGCAGCTGGAAGTTGCTGTGCTCAAATCCTTTGGATTAAGAGACAACTTGAAGATTATGGCATAACACTTGATAAAACTCCTATTAGATGTGATAATACAGTGCAATAAATTTAACTAAAAATCCAATTCAACATTCAAGAACAAAACACATTGAAATTAGATATCACTTTATAAGAGAACATGTAGCTAATAATGAAATTTGTCTTGATTATGTTAATACTGAAGAACAATTAGCTGATATATTTACAAAACCTTTAAGTGAAGAGAGATTTTGTTATCTTAGAGGTGAATTAGGGATTTGTGACCCTTTGGAATGATTTTGAAACTCTAAGGAATGACTATCTAGATTTCTATTAATTTCTTGATATTCCTTTCATAATTTTAAGGACAAATTATCTAGTCATTGAGCAATTTGATTCTTCATATTCCAAAGATTTTTTCAAAATTTTATTGAAATTTTGACAAGTTTCAGATGTTTGAATCTCATTTTTTTCTCTGAAACTGTCAGTGGAGTCGACACCTCAGAGGAGTCGACACCTCACGACACCTGTCTGTGTCGCTCTCGGTCCCTGACCTTGGAGCCGACACCCGTATAAGTGGAGCCGACTCCAGTTCGAGCGCTGACTGTGTTAGCGATTTGGAGTCGACACCCGACTTTGCGGGAGTCGACACCTGGGGTCCCAAATTGACTTTATTAGGGCAGAGTCGACACCTTCGTCATTTTATTCGTTTTCAATCCTTAACCAAACTCTTCCCAAACTCTCTCAAAACCTTTCCAACTCAAATTCCACTCTATTCGAACTTTCCTAAGGATCTAAATGGCACCTAAGAGAGAGGATCGTCTTGGAGTGCCCGTGATGACTGGGAAGCGTTCGGCAAGGCGACCCGTCCGCGAGCCGTCTCCGAGCGAGGATTCTCAACCCAATCGGACAATCCAGGCCCTTCTTCTCCTCAGGTAGACACCTTAGCCGGGAGAGTAATTACCATGGGTAGAAAGGTAATTTCGATTTTTGAGTCCGAGGGTTTTTCAATTGGAAACAACTCAAAGAGCTAGGTTGGGATAAAGTGTGCTCTTAGATGTTCCTACCTATCCGGCCCTAGTCAAGGAGTTTACTTCAATTTATCAAGAGGTGATGGTGGGATCGTAAGCTCTGTTAGAGGAAAAGAGTTCATCTTACTTTTCAGAAATTAGGAAATCTTTAAGCATTCCTATCATCGGATTAGTAGCAGATATTCATAGTGAGAGGTCAGATGCTTGTCAAGGATGTTAGGAGAGAAGTAACAGAATTTGAAGAGGTTAGGGCTAACCAATTGCCCTTGGAGTTAGATTACTTCATAATATTTGCAGCAGAATTTTATTCCCTAAGACCGGACGATTTGAGTATGTCTCGGAGCGAGACATAGTGGTGATGGATAGTGTTGAGAAAGTATTGAAACATAATTGCCCCAACTTTATTGATTTTGATGATTACTAAAAGCCATTGAGTTCATTAAAAGATATAATGAGTTTAAGTAAATGAGCAATAAATTTATTTTGAACAATCAATGAGAATGCTCAAGTTTAACTTTAATCAATTTTGAAAGTGACTTTAAGCTCAATATTCAAACTTTCGAAAAAAAATTTATAATTCATGTTTTATTCAATAAGTTTTTGGATTAGTTCTTGAATCAATTCTAAATGTTAATTTTATTGATTTCAAGTCAAAACAATGAATTAAAATGAATCTGGAACGATTTTAATGTCAATCAGAAAAGTTTCTGATTTTTGATACGTTCCGGAGCCGACTCCTGAGTTTCAGAGTCGACTCCGCTCAGTGTACAGAAATGTGCATCTGTGTCGAGTCGACCCACGAAATTGTCGAGTCGACCCCTGATTCTGTCGAGCCGACTCCTGGACTGTGCGAGTCGACTCCGCTCAGACACCAGAAGAGTATTTTTCTGAGCACTCTCGAGTCGACCCCAAGCCTTTCACGAGTCGACTCCCGACTTTCAGGAGTCGACACTTCACTTTTGCGAGTCGACCCCTAACCTTTATAAACATTTCTATTTTTGGTAAGACGAGCTCGAGCCGACTCGGGAAAAGCATGAGTCGACTCCAGCAAATCTGGGCAAAATTTTTACGGATGCCAACTCAGCTCCAACGGTAAGATTTTTGAATAACGGCTATTTTTCCTTGTCTCTAACGGATATATTTTTGCAGAATCTATAAATAGAGGAGCTCTTTTCAATCAAACAATCAAGAGAAAATCAAAAGAGAGAAAAGAATATCTTTCAAAAGAGGGAAAAACAGAGCTTATTGGAAAAATCTTTTAGCTCAAAGTAGAGTGATTCAAAAGGAGTGAAATCAAAGAGGAAGTTTCGTCTGCTCCAGATCTTCAATCCACAAAAGTCAAAAGAAAATCCAAGAGCTTTCAAAGATCAAATCGAAGGATTTTCAAAAGAAGAAAAAGCTTCATCTCAACTCCAAAGTCTTCAACGGTCAAGAATCTTGCTGAGGCCTGATTCACACTTCAAGAGGAGTTAAAGAGAAGAAGGAAGAAAGCCAAAGCCTCTACCATCTGCAATCTATCAGGCTTTTCTAACCTTTATTTTATACTTTTTGTATATTTGCTCAAGGGGAGCATTTCATTATCCAAACACTTTTTTCTATTGTTTGCTGATTCAATCAGTGGATTGAATCAGTGGAGGTTGATATACCTCGTTGCAAGCCGGAGTGCTTGTGTTGGGTTAGTTGTGAGCCCGTGAAAAACAACGTGTAGGGTTTTGTGCTGGTAAGCCCGAGTTAAAACCAGCTGGGTTCGTTGTGACCCGGGAAAACAACAAGTTTGAGTTGTGAGCTTGGAAAACAACTCGGCTGTAATCTAGAGAGATTATAGTGTGGACCCAAGTGAATCTTGGGAGTGGACGTAGGTGTTGGTTGCACCGAACCACTATAAAATTATCTTGTGTTTGCCGTGCTATATTTTCTCTCTCTCTATCTCTCTTTATTAATTGCTTGTGCATTGCTTCTTAGTTAATTTCACTCACTTGCACATCTTGCAAATCTGTTTAAAACATTAAAAAGTCTTAAATTTTTAAGAACCCAATTCACCCCCCCTCTTGGGTTGCCATCTGGGCCAACAATTGGTATCAGAGCAAGTGCTCATTTAGAATTTGATCTCACGATCAAGGGCTAAAGATCCTTATGGCAACACAAAGTGGTTCAAGTTTTGCTGAAGGTCATTCTACGAATAGACCTCCTTTATTTAATGGAACCAACTATTCATATTGGAAAGCTAGAATGAGAATATTCATTCAAGCTTCTGACTATGAATTGTGGGGAGTAATAATAAATGGACCTAGTACACCCACACACCTTATTGATGGCACTATTGTTCCTAAGCCCGAAAGGGATTGGAATGATAATGATAGGAGAATGGCACAACTAAATGCTAAAGCCATTAATATTTTATATTGTTCCTTAGACTCAAATGAATTCAACCGAATCTCAACATGTAATTCCGCAAAAGAAATTTGGGATAGGTTGGAAATAACACATGAAGGAACAAACCAAGTAAAAGAATCAAAGATAAATATTTTGGTTCATAAATATGAATTATTTACTATGGAACAAAATGAAACCATCACATGCATGTTCACTAGATTCACTGATATTGTGAATGGTTTAAAAGTCTTGGAAAAGTTTATACTAACTCTGAGCTTGTTCGCAAAATCCTTAGGTCACTTCCAAGGACTTGGAAGCCAAGGTGACCGCCATACAAGAAGCCAAAGATCTGAACATCCTACCATTGGAAGAGCTTCTTGGTTCGCTGATGACTCATGAGCTTCAAGTTAAACAATGTCAATGAGGATGAGTCAAGAAAGAAGAAGACCATCGCCCTCAAAGCTGCGGAAAAGGAAGTAAGCAGCAGCGATGATGAAGAGGATGATGATGATGAGACAGCCCTCCTTGCAAGGAAATTCAAGAAATTTATGCAAAGAAGGAGGCCCTTCCACAAAAAGAGATTTGTTTCAAAAATGGAAGGAGAAAAAGAAAAGGATAAGAAAAAGGAAAAGGACAAAGAGAAAGAGCCCTTAGTATGCTATGAATGTAAAAAGCCAGGGCATTTTAGATATGACTGTCCTTTACTTAAGAAGGCCTACAAGAAAAAGAAAAAGGCCTACATGGCAACTTGGACTGATAGTGAAGAGTCTTCTTCCGAAGAAGAAGAACAAAAAGAAGTTGCTAATATCTGCTTCATGGCCAACAACGACGACAACGACAATGAGGTAAGTACCGAAACCCCATGATGAATTTACATTTGATGAAATGTTTGAGGCTTTCAATGAACTTATGATTGATTTTAAATCTTGAAAAAGAAGTATAAGTTTTGAAAAATGACAATATTAGCTTAGCTAAAAGTAAAAATGAATTAGCTTTAGAAGTTAAGAACTTAACTAATGAAAAAGAAGAACTTAGCAAAGAAAGAGATAATCTTAATCAAGAAATAGATTTGTTAAATCTGAAACTAAAAACTCAACAAAATTTAAAAGATCAATTAGAAACTTTAGCTTTAGAAAAGAACAGCAAGTTAAAGAAAATGACTCTCTTAAGAAAGATGTTAAAAAATAAAGACATTGTTGAGAAATTCACCTTAAGTTCAACTAAACTTAACATGATCTTAGATAGTCAAAAAGCTTTTTTGACAAAGCAGGTTTAGGGTATAACACATTAAGGAAACAAAAATCTTTAAAGAATATTTTTGTAAAGCCAACCAAAGTAATATAACTTGTTTCAAATGCAATGAAAAAGGTCATAAATCATTTGAATGCAAAACATTAAATAATAACAACAAGTTAAATGTTAAAGCAAAGAAAATATGGGTTCCGAAAGGAACAATTTGTTGCTGCTAACCATGAAGGACCCAAGAAAGCTTGGGTACCTAAACATAAAGTTTAAATTATGTTGCAGGAATGTCTTGTAGCCAAAAGATCAAAGAAAAAGTGGTACCTTGATAGTGGCTGCTCAAGACATATGACGGGTGACAAAGATGAATTCATCACCCTAGAAGAAAAGAAAGGTGGAGTTGTTACGTTTGGCGATAACGGTAAAGGTCAAATTATGGGCCTTGGTAAAGTCCGTATAACTCCATCTACATTTATTGATAATGTACTTTATGTTGATGGTTTGAAGCATAATCTAATAGTATAAGTCAATTATGTGATAAAAACTTTAATGTTTCATTTAAATCTTCTGTATGCACTGTAACTAATTCTATTGATGATAGCATTGTATTTACTGGTTATAGACATGGCAATGTTTACTTGGTTGATCTAGAAAAATTATCTTTGAGTGATCATTGCTTAATTGCTGACAATGCTAACATAAATGAAATTAGTTGGTTGTGGCATCGTAGATTAGGTCATGCAAGCACACACCTTATTTCAAAACTAATTAAAATGGATTTAGTTAAAGGATTACCTAAACTAGATTTTGAAAATAACAAAATATGTGATGCATGTCAATTTGGAAAACAAACTAGAAGTTCTTTCAAATCTAAAAACATTGTTTCAACTTCTAGGGCACTAGAGCTACTTCACATGGATCTTTTCGGACCAACTAGAACCACAAGTCTAGGAGGAAAGAAATATGGTCTAGTGATTGTAGATGATTATTCTAGATATACTTGGGTAATGTTTTTAGCTCACAAAGATGAGACTTTCTCGATATTCCTGAAATTCTTCAAGAAAGTCACAAATGAGAAAAACACTACTATAGTATCTCTAAGAAGTGATCATGGAACAGAATTTGAAAATCACTTATTTGAAAGTTTTTGTTCTGAAAATGGAATTAATCATAATTTTTCAGCCCCTAGGACCCACAGCAAAATGGTGTAGTTGAAAGGAAAAATAGGACTCTAGAAGACATGGCCCGTACCATGCTATGCGAAAGTAACCTACCAAAGTACTTTTGGGCGGAAGCTATTAACACAGCATGCTACATCTTAAATAGAGCTTTAATAAGACCAATCTTAAAGAAAACACCTTATGAATTATGGAATGAAAGAAAACCAAATATAAAATACTTTCATGCATTTGGATGTAAATGTTTTATTCATAATAATGGTAAAAACAATTTAGGAAAATTTGATGCTAAATCTGATGAAGGAATCTTTTTAGGATATTCAACAACTAGTAAAGCTTATAGAGTATTTAACAAGAAAACCTTAGTAGTTGAAGAATCCATTCATATAGTTTTCGATGAGTCTTTAGCATCTAGTTCTGAAAAGCTTGATGATGAGGAAGATACAAACATAATTGAAAAAGATCTTGAAAAACTTAATATTGAAGTATCTTCTGATCATGAGCAAGAAGCTAAAGATGATGATTCACATAAGGACGATGATGTCAATATTGATCATAATGATACAGATCTTCCAAGAGACTGGAGATATGCTCATAGTCATCCCAAGGAATTGATTATAGGCGATCCATCTCAAGGAATAAGAACTAGATCATATATGAGAAATATTAGTAATCATCTTGCATTTGTATCACAAATTGAACCAAAACTATAGAAGAAGCTGAAAAAGATAATAATTGGATGTTAGCAATGCAAGAAGAATTAAATCAATTTACAAGAAATAATGTATGGACTTTAGTTGAAAGACCTAAAAATCATTCAGTAATAGGATCAAAATGGATTTTTAGAAATAAACTAGATGAAAATGGCATAGTAATTAGAAACAAAGCTAGATTGGTTGCTAAAGGATATAATCAAGAGGAAGGTATTGATTTTGATGAAACCTTTGCGCCTGTAGCTAGATTAGAAGCCATTAGGCTATTACTTGCATTTGCATGTCATATGAATTTTAACTTATTTCAAATGGATGTAAAAAGCGCATTTTTAAATGGATTTATTAATGAAGAAGTTTATGTAGAACAACCACCAGGTTTTGAAGATCACGAATTTTTCAAATCACGTTTTTAAATTGCACAAAGCT